>CM067217.1:69471661-69568487 GCA_034190945.1 Octodonta nipae | reverse complement strand
TATAAGAACTTATTGGAGAATGAATGAGCTACCAACAAATTGATGCACAATAAGCAAAGATGTTTACCTTTGGAAGTATCTAAATTTTGCTACCTCCGTATTGTCATAATGAGCAGTCTCCAAATGAATCTACAAGTTTGGTGAATAATTTTTGCCAAAAATAGCAAAAAACTTTTTGACTTTGCAACTGACTTAAAGTTGTCTGTTGCTTGATTGATACTACAAACTGATGTTTTAACTCCATCTGAAATCATTGTAATAATAAATTTTATATAAGTCATTAAAATAAATTTTACTCACTACTAAGTTGCTCTTCAAGTAAAAAGTTATCTAAAAATATAAGTGCATAAAACAACAGCATTTTACTTTAAGTAATATCATTGTTATCTTACCATTTTGATTACCTTGCAAGGGCTCCGATTCAAGTGTTTTATCAAAATCTAGAAAAATATTGAAAATCTTAGTACAATGAAAAATGCTTTACATATGTACAAGAATTTGTCTTTGTAATTATTCAAGCAATAAAAACTAGTTAGTCTTTTCTCACATTTCAAAATTTATTATTATAATTGAAAATTAAAATATTTAATTGGTATTTTAAAAAAATTGTTGTATCTGATGGATCCCTACCATACTTACCATTGTTGTAAATAAAATTAATTTGTGAAGATATGTCTGACCATTGTTGCAATAAAACTATTGGTATTCTCTTGTTCAGTTTTCACAAAATCCTTCAAAAATATTTTGTTATCTGCAAGTTTTTAACAATTATTTTTGCTTTCAATTTCAACATACCTGAGAATTTATGTAAAAACTTAATGTGTATATTACAAGAAATGTAGAACTTTTGGTGGGTCAAAATAATGAAATGTTTTTCTTTACTACTAAGACTGATAAAGGCTAGTTAATGAATGATAATTTGAAGTTTGATGATTTTTGTAATAATTTATCCATTATGAAAAGTATTATAACAATTTACCTTTCAATTTTGAATATTGGAAACAGGTCTCAAAATATATACTGTATCGTAATTAATAAATATGAATGATATACTTACAGTGCTTGCCTATAATATTTGCTTCATAAAAGTTTAAGCCATACTTTGCATGTACTGGCTCTTGCAGTTTAATATTACTTTTTGAAACTACTGCATATATTCCATCATAGAATTTTACCAAATAATTGCTGAGTTTTCCCATTTTGGACAAATGTAACAAATATGATTAATTCCTTCTTCAAGGTGTCATAAAATTCTTAAATGGAAAAAAATTGGCGGGTAGTTTTGGGTGGTTCAGTTTATGTAGTTTGGGGGGCAGTCCCTCTTGGACTTTCTAATAGAACCAAACTCTTCTGCTTATCACTAAACACTTTATAAGGGTCTTAAACGTCTCGAGTCGTAAAGGAATATTTGTTAAAGTTAATGGGGATTTTTAACAGTCAAAAAAATCTTAACAGTAATCACATTTTAAGTGTCTATTGGAAAATGCGAACTGGAAAATATTAGACAAATAAGCAGGAACTTGTGTATCGCAAATTAAAGTATTTCACGATTATCACTTAAACAACTTTGTAATTATTTTAACTACAAGGATTTGCACGAACTTCGCTGTGACGCGTTCAAACTTCAACATGCTGATAAATTGGCGGTAAAGGTAAATTGTACCACAGATCATAAATATACAACAGACACACAACTGTACTTGTCTATCACACACTACCTTAGAGCATGTACGTTCTGGAGATCTTAGAGCATCTACTTTCTAGACTTAGAGCATTTACTTTCTAGACTATAGCCTGCAGTGCACAAATGTCGTGGTAAGACTAAGGAGAGAGATGGCAATAGAGAGGGCAAGAGGCTATTTCACTCGGTTGGGAGCTGCTTCCAATAAAGCAAGTTGTTCATTGGCTGCGTCCACCGACCATCCACTCACTAAGTGAAATAGTCTCTATTGCCCTCTCGTTCTAGCGTTGCCAGGATTTTATGCTTGACAGGCTATATCTAGCTGGTAAATGATTTAAGCTGGAGATAGCCTGCAGTGCACAAATGACATGGTAAGATTAAGGAGAGAGAGGACAATAGAGAGGGCAAGAGGCTATTTCACTCGGTTGGGAGTTCCTTCCAATGAAATACGTTCATTGGCTGCTTCCACCCACTAACCATTGAAGTAACTGAAATCTTGTCACTCTATTATTAATACGGTCTTTGATACATCCTGTATACTGCCAAACGAGTAATTTTGGGGTTATTCATTGTGTTTTCAGTAAGGGGGTGGGAACTGAGATAGACAACAGGTTTGTTCCTACCTACAGTATCCGTACCGCAACTGCGAATTTAACACCGTTCAACGTACTACAATTGTACAGTCACAAAAAATATTAGTTGGAAAGATTTTCTAACAAGTTTGTTGTCTGAACTCTGCGACCTGCATTCCATAACCTTAATTTATTGACAGTTTCTACTGCGCATAGTTAGTAAGGATCACCAAACAATTCTTGCTCTTCTCCAAGGATTGAAATGACGATGCGAGAAACGGTACATAACTTGGTTGGAACAGGTTTTCTTGAATGCGCATGATGGTGATCGTCACATCTACGCTTTCGCATCGGGTAGGAACAAACCTAACATTGTACCCACAATCCACAATTGTACAATCGTCGAGTCATCTACAATTCATCCGGAATACTAAATCTGACGGTTGCTCGTATTACATGCAGATGGCGAAATAGGGTTGGGTTTCGGCTCTTGGGGCCAGGGCAAAAAAGGTACTTCTATACAAGATACGATTATGAAATTCGAGCGGTGCAATATGCACCACCTAAGCTAACATCACCCTTAATTTGGTTGACCTACCACCTCTCCAGAGGGGGGTCGGGAGGCTAACTCCCCCAAAAATCAAGATTATTTTTTTAACAGTTACTATCGTATTCTACGCATTTTACTACGTCTGACACTCGATTTTCATAATTTTCCTGTTATTTTTCATTTTTCCGATTTATTGACTTAGAAAAAACTTAAACAAACATCACCCTTAATTTAGTTGACCTACCCCCACTCCAGAGGGGGGTGTTTAAGGTAAAATTTGATGTTGGAGAACCCAGGTCAATTCAGTTTAAAAAAAGGACGCAGTAATCAGAGGCAGATCCAGGATTGTCATTGTCATTCAAATACGGTACTGCATATTACCGCAAGCAGCCTCAAAACAGAATTTTTTTTAAGTGGGTTGTAAATTTGACATGAACTATTAATTTCTTCTTTGCATACTGTCGATTTATTTACTGTGTTTTTAAAGTGAGTAATTGTAATAAAGTCTTTAAAGTGCTGCAGTTAGACGATATGCAAAGTTATATCAAAATCGAAGTACCTCTAATCGTAAAATATTCCAACGGTTATACACAAACTTAGGTGAAATATGTTCGTTTCACACCGAAAATTCTGGTGGTCGACCTAAAAGCATTTCAGCAGATCATTAAGATGATATTTTAGCTCGAATTCTGGAAAATCCGGCATTAAGTACTTGACGCTAGCAAGCAGCTACTGGTGTAAGTAAATCCAGTCTATCACGAATTTTACGTAGAGAAAAATAGTATCCGTATCACTTTACGCCTGTACAAAATTTATTGCCCAATGACTTATCACGTAGGCTACAGTTTTCTGACAGTGGATGCAACATAAAATTATTCAAGATCCAACGTTACTTGACAAAATCCTATTTTCTGACCAAGCTACATTCACACGCCGTGGAGTCTTCAATTGGAGGAATAACTACTATTATGATTTTGTTAGTCCTCATAAGTAGCGTGAAGCTCATTTTCAGCATGAATTTTCCACTAATATCTGGTGTGAAATTTAGGTAATTTACTCGAACAAGTTCCTTTTATTACAAGGCAGCATATATGTGGTTTTTGCACTATTGCGCGCCTCCATATTATCCATTTATAGTCCAGCAATATTTAAGTGACTACTTTCCGCTCTGTTGGATTGGACGTGGCTGTGAAATCCCCTTGGCCGCCTCGTATTCCAGAACTTAACCCTATTGACTTTCTCGTAGGGGATACAAGAAATCTTTGGTGTACAGCAATGAAATTAATACCCGAAACGAGCTTTTAGCGAAAATGCAGGAAGCCGCGAATATTGTTAAAAATAACATTTGATGAAGTGAATCTATTTTTTTTTTGTTTTCATAATTAAATTGAATGTTTATGAAACCGTTAATGTTTTATTTAAATGACTAAGCGTCAGTCTTAAGATAGCAATATCTAGAAAACGCCTTAAAACATGGAGATTCAACAAATATACGTTTTTTGTATGGAATTTATGGCTGTTTCATTTATCACCGAAACGCAAGTTATACGGGTTGTTAAAATAAATTAACATGGATTTGCCTAATTCAACCTTAGTAACAAATAGCCTGAAAAGTACTATGAAAAATGATAACAAATTCTTGTTTTAGCACCCTTGAAAACAATATTGTACCAAATTTGAGTTTTTCATATATCACAAATTTTCAAAAACCAAATGCCCACTTTTGGATCCTATGTATCGTTTACTACAAAATTTTTACCGCCTCTAACTGCAGTTATCGTATTGTTTATTAGGTATGGGATACCTTGTGCATGTATATGTATACAAAAAATGTAAAATATTAATTTTTAGGCAACACATATTACACGTTCGTGTTTAACATCTTGCAGGATATCACATGATTTTAAATCAAGTAACCTTTCGACGTACGAAAAAAAGTTTTAAAATGATTAAGTGATAAATATAAATGTATTTTTTTTAATTTCATTTCAAATATTTAACAAATAAAGTTTATTTATATACTAATCAGTGACTGAAAATTAAATGAAATTGTTTGTTATGTCAAAATGATAAATGTAAATAAACGTTGTCGGCTTCAAATGAAACGATTGCAAAAAAGGGCGGTAGCGCCGATGTTTTGTCTAACGGGGATAAAAAACACTTCGGGATACACGAGACACTTGCATCAGATATTTTATAAAAGTAGGTTATATTTATTTAAGGTGTTGAATTTGTCTTAATATTAATTATATTGCTGATACAATAAATTGTTACATTGTTAATTTACTATATATTTAAGTAATTGATATATTGTGAATATCGCGATGGACGTGAAGCTTTTCATGGGAGGTACAGTGAACTACTGTACATTAGGAAGTTATCTAGGACTCGGAGTTTTAGATAACGAAGGATGCCGAAGACAAGGGCGAAATTTATTGGCATTATATGGAATGGTGCCAAGAATAAATATACTCCAGCAACTTGCCCAGAATGTGGAGGACATCTCAGCACTTCAATCGAACCCGGAAGGAATGGTTTTCGCTATGTATGTAGAAATCACGGGAGAAGAAGATTTAACGAATATACCAACACTTTGATGGCACATGTGCGGATAAACGATACCGTGGGCGAACATCGCGTCGCTCAAATTATTTTCGCCTGGCTGAAAAACATGCCAATAACCGAATTAATAAAAGATTTTAAAGTTTCCTCTAAAACGGCCGTCTACTGGTACGGTTTCTGCCGAGATGTTGCATGTGCCATTGCGTGGCATGAGTACACGCCCATCGGGGGATCTCACGACATCGTAGAAGTTAATGAAACCCATCTTTTCAAAAGAAAATATTGTTGGAAGAAATACCACGTGGCATCACATATGAGTCGTCGGCGGCATCAGCCGTTCCACAAAGAAGAGATTTGTGGTTAAAGTGGATCAACGGGATGCAGAAACGCTACTACCAGTACTTCAAGAACACATCGATTGTGAATCGTACGTATGCACAGACTTTTGGAGAGCATACAACAGCTGCAATCTGATGTTCAACGGTCACGGACGCATTAATGATTCTGTTAATTTTATTAGTCCTCCAAAAGAAGAACCACCATTCTGGGCACCAGCTGGTCGCTTCAATGTAGAATGTTTGGATTTTGCTAGCCAGCATGTACCACCGGTACCTGGTATGCAGCCGTACAGAGACAGACACAGACCATCGAAAGATCTTGGATAGAGTTGAAACGTCTACTCCGGTCAAATAACAACATCTCTACAACCAACCAGTATTGGGTAGTACAGTACCATAAAAATATTTTAGATTCCGTTGAGGAGACCAGCCATAAACTTGAAAGATTTCTTCGGGATGTTTCTCGGATTTACCCCGGAATCAACAAAAAGCCTATGAAACTTACCCGAGAAGAAATAATGTTGGAATGTGATTGCCATGAATACATCATTTAAAAGAACGGATAGAAATCGGCAGAAGAAAGGAGATTGAATTTGAGGAAGCAACAGTTAAGGTGTTTTGAAGTGCTTGTGATAGAATATGTTTTCGTTTATTATTGTAAATATATAACACTGTTTTGTTATTAATGAAGAATTTAAATTGTTATGTTTATTTGTGCCAAGAAGATTGTTCGTTTTCGTTGATAGTTATTTTATTACAAAGAAATAATCTTATTGTTTTGTTATTAATTCCGAAATAAAAATGTTATATAATGTTGTTGTTGTGTATGTTGTGTGTGGATTTGGGGAGAAAGTGTTGTCCTCACTGGTTAGAAGGGTTCCGTCCGTTTCCCGTCGGGGGCCTCACAAGCACCTATTTCACACTGGAACGGGTTTCGCCCCGAACAGTAGTGTGGCTGAGCGAGAAGGCTAATTTGGGCGTTGAGGGTTGCCAACCCCTTTGCTAACAAGTGTTGGCCCAAAAAGTAAAGAATGAGTGTCAGACGTAGTAAAATGCGTAGAACATGATAGTAACTGTTGAAAAAAATAATCTTGATTTTTGGGGCGAGTCACCGAGTCACCCCCCGACCCCCCTCTGGAGTGGGGGTAGTTCAACCAAATTAGGCGTGTGTTAGTTCAGGTGATGCATATTGCACTGCCCGAATTTCATAATTTTACCTTAAAAACAAGTAATTTTTTTAGCCTGGCCCCAACATCCGAAATCCTCGATAAATAGGGAAAATGAGAAATTACAGGAAAGTTGGGAAAATCGAGTCTCAGACGTAGTAAAATGCGTAGAATACGATAGCAACTGTTAAAAAAATAAGTTTATTTTAATTTAAAGGATTTTCATTTTATCATGTAAAATGTTATCAATAGTGTTAAAGAGATGATTTTCTTAGCCTATTTGGTATTCTCATTCTCTCTATATAAATTCTTACCCTGGTAATTCAATATGTTTGCTGTTTCTTCCATAGTGATAACCAGTGTTACTAGATCTACTGTTTTGCCTCCTACTCTACTGTTAGAGGCTCTTATTCTACAGTTTTACTGTTGCCTGGCGATTAAGGTAAGCACCAAAAGTTTGACAAACAGTAGACAAGTTACTAGGTGACATTATATTTCTAATACTTATTTTATGAAATAAATGAGAATACAATTTATTTTAGTTGACTATAAATTCTCATACTATTTTAAATAGCCTATGAAAATTTTTCTTCTTCTTCCCCTTTCTTTCTGCTCACATTTTCTATTATTGTATGAATCCCTGGAAAACTTTGCCAGCTAAAATCTTAGAGTATACACCTTTTGGAAGCTTAGAGTTTGTACCTTCTGAAGATAGCCTGCACTGCATAAATATAGTAGTACGACTAAAGAGAGAGAGAGAGCAAGAGGCTATTTCACTCGGTTGGGAGTTGCTTCCAATGAAATACGTTCAGCATGTTGTTCATTGGCTGCTTCCAACCACTAAGTGAAATAGACTCTTACTGTCTCTATTGCCCTCTCTTTCTAGCGTTGCCACGATTTTATGCTTGATAGGCTATATCTAGATGGTAAATGATCTAAGCACTCTACAGTATTAACCTCTTTGGATAAAACCTATAGAGAGTAACATAGAGATAGATATTATAAATTTTTCTATGGATAGTTGCACGCGTAAAAACTGTTTGCTTTACTGTTGACGTAGCGTCGCTTCATACGCACGTTTTGGTCATTTCCCGCTTATTGTACGCTTGCTTCCATCTTGCATAGTAAACAAACGATGCGACATAGCGATTTGCGTAGTGTCATGTCTCTTCTTAGAGCATTTACTTTCTAGAGATAGCCTGCAGTGTACAAATGTCGTGGTAAGACTAAGAAAAGAGAGGGCAATAGAGAGGGCAAGAGGCTATTTCACTCGGTTGAGAGCTGCTTTCAATAAAGCATGTTGTTCATTGGCTGCGTCCACCGACTATCCACCCACTAAGTGAAATAGCCTCTTACTGTCTCTATTGCCCTCTCTTTCTAGCGTTGCCACGATTTTATGCTTGACAGGCTATATCTAGATGGTAAATGATCTAAGTGTCTCCTCGTGGACACAGTTTCGTATGTTAAGTATGCAAGATGCAACCAGGCGTAGAACAAGTGGAAAATAACAAAAGCGTGCGTATGAAGCGACGATACATAGACAGTTGGGCTTTGCTAACACTTTCAACCATTGAAGTAACTGAAATCTTGTCACTCTATTATTAATACGGTCTTTGATACATCCTGTATACTGCCAAACGAGTAATTTTGGGGTTATTCATTGTTTTCAGTCAGGGGGTGGGAACTGAGATAGACAAAAGGTTTGTTCCTACCTGCAGTATCCGTACCGCAACTGCGAATTTAGCACCGTTCAACGTACTACAATTGTACAGTCACAAAAATATTAGTTGGAACGATTTTCTGACAAGTTTGTTGTCTGAACTCTGCGGCCTGCATTCCATAACCTTAATTTATTGACAGTTTCTACTGCGCATGATTAGTAAGGATCACCAAACGATTCTTGCTCTTCGCCCATGATACAACAAATATAAAGGTATGATACTAACCCATGTTAATTTCGCGCATGACGTCACGTGGCGAGTTCCTACAGCGATTGCCCATAAGAAATGCATTGCAGTGGACATAATTTTATTTTTGAAATTGATTATTGTGTGACTGTAGTAGAATTCGGTAAATGTTTATAGTTTATTAAATAGTTAAAAGCAGTAAAAAATAGTTAAAACGCAGAACTACAGTTATATAATTATTTTGGTTGATATTTAGTATTGTCGATTGTGAGTATTCCGAAAAAAGCACCTATTACACAGTCATTTTAAAGAAGTTATAAAATTAACCTCAAAAATGAGTTGTACATTGTGTAAACAAATTAAAGTGAAAACACACACATTTTTTCGTGGCAAGGATGTTATAAAACCATATGAAAAATTGGAAAACTCAACAGCTTCAGCGATATATGTAGTACAACTATCAATAGCGGAAGTGTTATGGCCTCAAAATTCATTGAAAAGTTCTTTCTTGGCTGGAAATGAATAATAGAAGATAAAATGCTCATTATTTGTCTACTTAAGAAGAAATAGTAACACTTAAAAAAGTAACTTTATGCAGCAGTAAAGATAGGTATAAAAAGGGCAATTGAAGACACTCAAGAGAAGAGATGTGTGTGTGTGTGTGTGTGATATTAAAGACTAAACAGGAACAACTTCATTTTGTTAGAGTTTTGGACCAAACACTCACATTAATTCAACTATAAAATATCTTAATATTGGACCAATATCTCAGCTAATTCATTTTAACAACCTTTAATGAATGTTATCAATACCACCACCCTATATGTAAGGCTATAGATGTGCCAGTGTTGTTATTAACTTATTATTTGTTATAATTTTAATAATAAATATTCCTTTAGCTTTATTAAAGATATTTTTCAATATGATAACATTTTTAAGGGATACTTGACTTTTTAACTTTGCATACATTATAAAGAAATTATTTGTGTTCAATTGATACATTATATAACATCATTAGTCATCCAAGATGCTGAGTCTATTAATAATTTATTGTCAGTAATTAATCTATCAATTGATAGATCAGCACAGGAGATTGTATTGTATTTATTCAAATTTATTTGTGTGTGTATATTTAAATGCATTAATGTTCAGTTTACACACATCTGTACAAATGCCTCTGGTTTCATTAGGCTTAGTAACTGCTTGGAACAGAAGTGCATAAAACCCCATATAGTTAAATTTTGACCAATTATATGCCAGTACATTTTAACTGCATCATTGTGAATAGGTATATTTACAAGTTTAACTTGTACCACCACACATAAACACAATAAGCTACTGAAATACAAAAAGAACAGGATTTATAATACCTACAGAATATTTTAATAGACTGCCAAGTGAGCTGAAAGTTTGACAAGACTTTGTAAAAAATATATTAAGAAAAAAATTATTTGATATATGAAATAAACTTTATAATCACTTGAACATGTTTTCTTCAAAATTCGCTAAGTTTTACTCTACTAGTCACAGATACATAGTTAAATTAGACTGTACCACTTGTTTAGTTGTTTACTTATGCTATCTTTTGTGAATGATTTTCTAAATAATTTATATATGTATATATATGTTATGTTTGTAATATATTTATAATATTTAGAAAAGTTTAAGGTTTATTTTAAACCTGACATTTAAAAGAATGTATAACTTCAATTTTTTTATTAACATTTATATTAAAATTTAAATTGTTACATAATAGTTCTTATTTCTAATAAATATAGCTTTAGTTTTATTTTTTACATTTAGATGAAGAGCATTATTGTTCAACTCTGATAAAGATTATTAAGTTCCAAATTTATAACAAGTAATATTTTTGTGAAGGAACTATTCCAGTTCTGTTTTATGTGTACTACCCAATCCCTCTTTAAATACTAGATATGAATTTTTTCCCTGAACTTGATCCATCACAACTTTGTAAGTTTCACAGTTTCAGTCACAGGCATTTATAGTACATTAAAAGTATTGTTAAAATTTGTAAATCATATTTACAATTTACACAACACAGTTCAACTGATTGGTAGTCAGATCTCCTAGGTACACATTTTTGACATGTTGATAATTCCTTCCTGCAATCTCTTGCAAAAACACCCACATTTCCAGCTGTTAAAATACCTTTTGATGTTAACACTGCATTTGTAATAATCTCCAGTTGAAATGAAATTAATTTATTTTCAACATGCTCATGAGTTTTTGAATCCATTTCATTTATGACATTCACAAAATTCTGTTTATTCACTCTCTAAATCTATTCAATTCATGGAATTATAGTAGAGTAGATACTTTATGTTTAGATCTTTAACACACACACACACACATCTGTTTTCTTGAGTGTCTCCAATTGCCCTTTTTATACCTATCTTCAGTGCTGCATAAAGTTACTTTTTTAAGTGTTACTATTTCTTCTTAAGTAGACAAATAATGGGCATTTTATCTTCATTATTCATTCCCAGCCAAGAAAGAACTTTTCAATGAATTTTGAGGATTAATCATTGATACTGCGAGGGCATAACACTTCGACTATTGATAGTTGTATTACATATATCGCTGAAGCTGTTGAGATTTCCACATTTTTCGTATGGTTTTATAACATCCTTGCCACGAAAAAATGTGTGTTTTCACTTTAATTTGCTTACACGATGTACAACTCATTTTTGAGGTTAGTTTTATAACTTCTTTAAAATGACTGTGTAATAGGTGCTTTTTTCAAAATACTCACAATCGACAATACTAAATATCAACCAAAATAATTATATAATCGTAGTTCTGCGTTTTAAATACGATTTTTACTGCTTTTAACTATTTAATAAACTAAAAACATTTACCGAAATCTACTACAGTCAAACAATAATCAATTTCAAACATAAAATTATGTCCACTGCAATGTATTTCTTATGTGCAATCGCTGTACGAACTCGCCACGTGACGTCACGCGGGAAATTGACATCGCTTCATACCTTCATATTAATTATATCATGCTCTTCGCCAAGGATTGAAATGACGATGCGAGAAACGGTACATAACTTGGTTGGAACAGGTTTTCTTGAATGCGCATGACGGTGATCGTCACATCTACACTTTCGCATCGGGTAGGAACAAACCTAACATTGTACCCACAATTGTACAATCGTCGAGTCATCTACAATTCATCCGGAATACTAAATCTGACGGTTGCTCGTATTACATGCATTGCGAAATAGGGTTGGGTTTCGGCTCTTGGGGCCAGGGCAAAAAAGGTACTTCTATTCAAGATAAAATTATGAAATTCGGGTGGTGCAATATGCACCACCTAAGCTAACATCACCCTTATTTTGGTTGACCTACCACCCCTCCAGAGAGGGGTCGGGGGCTAACTCCCGCAAAAATCAAGATTATTTTTTTAACAGTTACTATTGTATTCTACGCATTTTACCACGTCTGTTATTTTTCATTTTTCCGATTTATTGACTTAGAAAAAATTTCGACAAAAAGTCGAGGATTTCGGATGTTGGGGCCAGGCTAAAAAAATACTTGTATATCAAGTAACATTATATAATTCGGGAAGTGCAATATGCACCACCTAAACAAACATCACCCTTAATTTGGTTGACCTACCCCCACTCCAGAAGGGGGTATTTAAGGTATAATTTGATGTTGGAGAACCCAGGTCAAGTCAGTTTAAAAAAAAGGACGCAGTAATCAGAGGCAGATCCAGGATTGTCATTGTCATTCAAATACGGTACTGCATATTACCGCAAGCAGCCTCAAAACAGAATTTTTTTTTAAGTGGGTTGTAAATTTGACATGAACTATTAATTTCTTCTTTGCATACTGTCGATTTATTTACTGTGTTTTTAAAGTGAGTAATTGGAATAAAATCTTTAAAGTGCTGCAGTTAGACGATATGCAAAGTTGTATCAAAATCGAAGTGCCTCTAATCGTAAAATATTCCAACGGTTATACACAAACTTAGGTGAAATAGGTTCGTTTCACACCAAAAATTCTGGTGGCAGACCTAAAAGAATTTCAGCAGATCATGAAGATGATATTTTAGCTCGAATTCTGGAAAATCCGGCATTAAGTACTTGACGCTAGCAAGCAGCTACGTAGAGAAAAATTTTATCCGTATCACTTTACGCCTGTACAAAATTTATTGCCCAATGACTTATCACGTAGGCTACAGTTTTCTGACAGTGGATGCAACATAAAATCATTCAAGATCCAACGTTACTTGACAAAATCCTATTTTCTGACCAAGCTACATTCACACGCCGTGGAGTCTTCAATTGGAGGAATAACTACTATTATGATTTTGTTAGTCCTCATAAGTTGCGTGAAGCTCATTTTCAGCATGAATTTTCCACTAATATCTGGTGTGAAATTTAGGTAATTTACTCGAACAAGTTCCTTTTATTACAAGGCAGCATATATGTGGTTTTTGCACTATTGCGCGCCTCCACATTATCCATTTATAGTCCAGCAATATTTAAGTGACTACTTTCCGCTTCGTTGGATTGGACGTGGCAGTGAAATCCCCTTGGCCGACTCGTATTCCAGAACTTAACCCTATTGACTTTCACGTATGGTGATACAAGAAATCTTTGGTGTACAGCAATGAAATTAATACCCGAAACGAGCTTTTAGCGAAAATGCAGGAAGCCGCGAATATTGTTAAAAATAACATTTGATGAAGTGAATCTATTTATTTTTTTTTGTTTTCATAATTAAATTGAATGTTTATGAAACCGTTAATGTTTTATTTAAATGACTAAGCGTCAGTCTTAAGATAGCAATATCTAGAAAACACCTTAAAATATGGAGATTCAACAAGTATACGTTTTTTGTATGGAATTTATGGCTGTTTCATTTATCGCCGAAACGCAAGTTATACGGGTTGTTAAAATAATTAACATGGATTTGCCTAATTCGACCTTCGTAACAAATAGCCTGTAAAAGTACTATGAAAAATGATAACAAATTCTTGTTTAGCACCCTTGAAAACAATATTGTACCAAATTTGAGTTTTTCATATATCACAAATTTTCAAAACCCAAATGCCCACTTTTGGATCCTATGTATCGTTTACAAAATTTTTACCGCCTCTAACTGCAGTTATCGTATTGTTTATTAGGTATGGGATACCTTGTGCATGTATATGTATACAAAAAATGTAAAATATTAATTTTTAGGCAACACATATTACACGTTCGTGTTTAACATCTTTCAGGATATCACATGATTTTAAATCAAGTAACCTTTCGACGTACGCAAAAAAGTTTTCAAATGATTAAGTGATAAATATAAATGTAATTTTTTTTAAATTTCATTTCAAATATTTAACAAATAAAGTTTATTTATGTACTACTAATAAGTGACTGAAAATTAAATGAAATTGTTTGTTATGTCAAAAAGATAAATGTAAATAAACGTTGTCGGCTTCAGATGAAACGATTGCAAAAAAGGGCGGTAGCGCCGATGTTTGGTCTAACGGGGATAAAAAACACTTCGGGATACACGAGACACTTGCATCAGATATTTTATAAAAGTAGGTTGTATTTATTTAAGGTGTTGAATTTGTCTTAATATTAATTATATTGCTGATACAATAAATTGTTACATTGTTAATTTACTATATATTTAAGTAATTGATATATTGTGAATATCGCGATGGACGTGAAGCTTTTCATGGGAGGTACAGTGAACTACTGTACATTAGGAAGTTATCTAGGACTCGGAGTTTTAGATAACGAAGGATGCCGAAGACAAGGACGAAATTTATTGGCATTATATGGAATGGTGCCAAGAATAAATATACTCCAGCAACTTGCCCAGAATGTGGAGGACATCTCAGCACTTCAATCGAACCCGGAAGGAATGGTTTTCGCTATTTATGTAGAAATCACGGGAGAAGAAGATTTAACGAATATACCAACACTTTGATGGCACATGTGCGGATAAACGATACCGTGGGCGAACATCGCGTCGCTCAAATTATTTTCGCCTGGCTGAAAAACATGCCAATAACCGAATTAATAAAAGATTTTAAAGTTTCCTCTAAAACGGTCGTCTACTGGTACGGTTTCTGCCGAGATGTTGCATGTGCCATTGCGTGGCATGAGTACACGCTCATCGGGGGATCGCACGACATCGTAGAAGTTGATGAAACCCATCTTTTCAAAAGAAAATATTATGTTGGAAGAAATACCACGTGGCATCACATATGAGTCGTCGGCGGCATCAGCCGTTCCACAAAGAAGAGATTTGTGGTTAAAGTGGATCAACGGGATGCAGAAACGCTACTACCAATACTTCAAGAGCACATCGATTGTGAATCGTACGTATGCACAGACTTTTGGAGAGCATACAACAGTTGCAATCTGATGTTCAACGGTCATGGACGCATTAATGATTCTGTTAATTTTATTAGTCCTCCAAAAGAAGAACCACTATTCTGGGCACCAGCTGGTCGCTTCAATGTAGAATGTTTGGATTTTGCTGGCCAGCATGTACCACCGGTACCTGGTATGCAGCCGTATAGAGATCATACACAGACCATCGAAAGAAGAGTTGAAACGTCTACTCCGGTCAAATAACAACATCTCTACAACCAACCAGTATATTGGGCAGTACATGTACCATAAAAATATTTTAGATTCCGTTGAGGAGACCAGCCATAAACTTGAAAGATTTCTTCGGGATGTTTCTCGGGTTTACCCCGGAATCAACAAAAAGCCTATGAAACTTACCCGAGAAGAAATAATGTTGGAATGTGATTGCCATGAATACATCATTTAAAAGAACGGATAGAAATCGGCAGAAGAAAGAAGATTGAATTTGAGAAAGCAACAGTTAAGGTGTTTTGAAGTGCTTGTGATAGAATATGTTTTCGTTTATTATTGTAAATATATAACACTGTTTTGTTATTAATGAAGAATTTAAATTGTTATGTTTATTTGTGCCAAGAAGAGTGTTCGTTTTCGTTGATAGTTATTTTATTACAAAGAAATAATCCTATTGTTTTGTTAATAATTCAGAAATAAAAATGTTATATAATGTTGTTGTTGTGTATGTTGTGTGTGGGTGTGGGGGGGAAAGTGTTGTCCTCACTGGTTAGAAGGGTTCCGTCCGTTTCCCGTCGAGGGCCTCACAAGCACCTATTTCACACTGGAACGGGTTTCGCCCCGAACAGTAGTGTGGCTGAACGAGAAGGCTAATTTGGGCGTTGAGGGTTGCCAACCCCTTTGCTAACAAGTGTTGGCCCAAAAAGTAAAGAATGAGTGTCAGACGTAGTAAAATGCGTAGAACACGATAGTAACTGTTGAAAAAAATATTCTTGATTTTTGGGGCGAGTCACCGAGTCACCCCCCGACCCCCCTCTGGAGTGGGGGTAGTTCAACCAAATTAGGCGTGTGTTAGTTTAGGTGGTGCATATTGCACTGCCCGAATTTCATAATTTTATCTTAAAAACAAGTAATTTTTTTAGCCTGGCCCCAACATCCGAAATCCTCGATAAATAGGGAAAATGAGAAATTACAGAAAAGTTTGGAAAATCGACTCTCAGACGTAGTAAAATATGTAGAATACGATAGCAACTGTTAAAAAATAAGTTTATTTTAATTCAAAGGATTTTGATTTTATCATGTAAAATGTTATCAATAGTGTTAAAGAGATGACATTTTCTTAGCCTATTTGGTATTCTCATTCTCTCTATATAAATTCTTACTCTGGTAATTCAATATGTTTGCTGTTTCTTCCATAGTGACAATCAGTGTTACTAGATCTACTGTTTTGCCTCCTACTCTACTGTTAGAGGCTCTTATTCTACAGTTTTACTGTTGCCTGGCGATTAAGGTAAGCACCAAAAGTTTGACAAACAGTAGACAAGTTACTAGGTGACATTATATTTCTAATACTTACTTTATGAAATTAATGAGAATACAATTTCTTTTAGTTGACTATAAATTCTCATACTATTTTAAATAGCCTATGAAACTTTTCTTCTTCTTCCCCTTTCTTTCTGTTCACATTTTCTATTATTGTATGAATCCCTGGAAAACTTTGCCAGCTAAAATCTTAGAGCATACACCTTTTGGAAGCTTGGAGTTTGTACCTTCTGAAGATAGCCTGCACTGCATAAATATAGTAGTACGACTAAAGAGAGAGAGAGAGAGAGCAAGAGGCTATTTCACTCGGATGGGAGTTGCTTCCAATAAATAAGTTCAGCATCTGATTCCATATTCACCAAGTGAAATATCCTGTTACTGTCTCTATTGCCGTTCCTTTTGTGCATCTCAGGCTATCTCCAGAAGGTACATGCTCTAAGTCTGGAGGTAGCCGGCTTAGAGCATACACCTTCTGGAAGTAGAAGAATGCACAAATATCATGCCAGTGATAAAAAGAAAGGGCAATTGAGAGAGCAAGAGGCTATTTTACTCGATTGGTAGTTGCAGTTCCCAATAGAGAGAAATAGCTTTTTGTCCTTACTATTGACCTCTCTTTCTAGCCTTGGCACCTTGGAGGCTACCTCCAGAATGTGTATGCTCTAAGCCTAAACTAACATCTTCATTTTCAAACAGATCTACAAATCCAGACTGTGGTAATTTGTAAATTACTTTTTCCTCCACCAGGTGATTTAAAACAAATAAAAAAACCTGAGTGTGTGACTACAATAAGTACATGTACATATACAAGAATCTTATCATGTGAATAACATCATACACAATTATCAATACAAAATTCAGTGCAGTCAATAATAGCATGTTTATATGCTCTGGTTTAATAAAGCATTTTGGCATTGTTACTTAAACAATATCTTCATTAGGCCAAAAAACAAAGTCCATTGTAGTTTCTATTAATTTATTAAGTGCAGAATGCAAAATTCTGAATGTTAATCCAGTTTTCAATTTAACTATAAGAACATCACCAGTCTACATACTTTTGATATTTGAAATTTCTTTGAAACCTTCATTCGATTTAATAAAATGTTAAATCCTTGAAAAGTTCATATTTCATTACTTATTGATATTTAATGTTTTACCACCTATGAATTGATATCAGCAAATCAAAAATTTTCTCACTGCTACAATCCATTTTTCACGTTGTTGTAATTTAGTTACTTGTCGCAGTAGGGAAGCGAGAACACTTATAATCACTATTAATTGCAGTATCCTTGCATTTTTGCACACAACACGTAGAATACCTAAACCGTATTTGTATAATTTCCAATATATGGTAGAGGCTATAAATCCAACAAAACATTCAATAATCAATACCCTTGCTATGAGCACAGATCATACAATAAAAATAACGGCTATGAATGCTTCAATCGATATGCCTACCTATCTTCACCTAGCGAATAGTTTAAAGTTTAAAGAACCAAGATCCTAGAATTTATAACTTACTTTACATATATCCATAAAATTTTGAACACGTTAATTACTATGAAATACTACCGGACCCGACAGACGTTGTTCTGTCCAAATGTGGCTTGGGCTATTACCAGGTTCAGCACATGATATTGATATTGATATTAGAATTCGATAAACTCTATACTAATGTGATAAAAAAACATCGTCAAAAATAAAAAAATAAAAGGAATTCCTAGAACCCGATCTTTGTGCCACCTACCGGGTCTAATTGTGAATCTCAACCATCCAGGGACCTAGCCAAACATATACAAAAAATTCATTAAAATCGTTCCAGCCGTTTAGGAGTTAGAACCCGATCTGAATGCAACCTACCGAGTTCAGTTGTGTAATTAAATCATCCAAAAACCCACCCAAACATACACAAAAAAATTCATTAAAATCTATCCAGCCGTTTAGGGGGAGTTATAACCCGATCTTAGCGCCACCTATCGGGTCCAATTGTGAATCTAAACCTTCAGAGATCCACCCAAACACACACAAATGACTTCATTAAAATCGTTCGAGCCATTTAGGAGGAGTTAGAACCCTATCTTAGTGCCACCTACCGGGTTCAATTGTAAATCTAAACCGTCTAAAGGCCCACAAACATACAGAAAAAAAATTCATTAAAGTCCGTCCAGTCGTTTAGGAGGAGTTAGAACCCGATCTTTGTGGCACCTACCGGGTCCAATTGTGAATCTAAACCATCTAGAGACCCGCCCAAACATACACAAAAAAATTCATTAAAATCGTTCCAGCCGTTTAGGAGGAGTTAGAACTCGATCTTAGTTTCAACTACAGGGTCTAACTGAGAATTTAACCGTCCAAAGACCCACCCAAACATACACAAAAAAATTCATTAAAATCTATCCAGCCGTTTAGGAGGAGTTATAACCCGATCTTAGCGCCACCTACCGGGTCCAATTGTGAATCTAAACCATTCTCGAATCCCCTTGAACACGCAAAAAATTTCATCAAAATCGGTCCAGCCGTTTATGATTCTATAAACGACAGACACACAAACATTCTTATTTATATATAAGAAGACGATATCGGATTTCTTTTACAATGATATTTAAATTAAGAATAATGAACAAATTCTGTGACATTTAGGTATTTTACGATTTTAAAATTTATCCTCAAATTGCCCATTTTGTACCGACTCTGAGAAATACCTCAAAGTGCCTTTTGGCATTTTGGAGAATTCCTCAAAGTGCCAGACTTGCAAAATTATTTCCTTAAAATGACCGTTTAATGAAACGGCATTTTGAGGATATCCTCGAAATGCCACAATTTTTCCCAAAGTGACCATTTTGTGACATTTTTTGTCCTCGAACTGACCGTTTAACGCATATATATATATGTATATATGTATATATAAAATATATATATATATATATATATATATGTATATATGTATATATAAATATATATATATATATATATATATATATATATATATATATTTATATATTGTAATGGATTTAATCAGACATAAGATAATATAAAAGTTTAGCAATTTGAATAATTAAATGATTGGGAAAATGTAAATAAAATGCATACATATATAACAAAGAAATGAAATTGCAGAAATCATATCAAAGATAAAGTTAACCTAAAAATACAAACCATGTAAAAAGAATGTTTCAAAAGAAAATAGTTGAAAGGATAAAAAGTGGCATATAAAGTTAGATATTATATCATGCAGATTTTAATAGAATTTGAATATTTACATAAAGAAATCTATGCAGGGGTCATATTTAGGTCAAACAGTAAAAAGGTGAAATTCAGTTATGAAAATCACAGTAGAGTTTATAAAACATGTATAGATGACATATTAGGCCATGAGAATACTGTATACAACACATTTTAGATCAAAATTAAGTTTTAAATACATAAATTTGTTAAATAAAGAGAGAATTGAAACGTCAGAATTGTAAAAACCGTTATAAATTTTAAGGAATGATGGAACAGTAAAGAAATTTATATCAGTAGAAAGAGCTTAGAGCATAGTTTATGAAAATTCAATAGTTCAAAAGATATTAAGTCTAAATTTTAATAAAATCCATTTTTTAAAGTACCTGTTAAATGACTGGTGGCCAACAGGTGACAAGTGTCAAATCATTTTTTTTTGAAAAAATGAATTAATGATTTAGATAAAATTTATGAGAGTAAACGGTATTGAAATTCAAATTAAAATTTGTTTAGATTTTTGCATATGATTGAAAAGGAACATAGTTGGAAATTAATAAAATAAATAAAAGCGGAAATGGAAATAGCAGGTGGCAAATTATATTACATAAATAGAAAATCTGACATTGAAAGGCTCTCTTTGTTTACCAAGCGTCGATCAGAGCAGTTCAAAATTTCGTTCTTGTAAAATTACGTTTCCATGACAACAAGATAAATGATCTGTGGTATCATTGAAATAAATGTTACATGTCAACTTGACAAGAAATTGAGTTTGAAGTAAATTTTTTTTAAGTATTTTGATAAACAATTTGAAATTATAAAATAAATATTTCATAAAAGGAATTATTTGGAATACATTGAATGGAGAAATAAAATCATTTTTTGTTGGAAGAAAATAAGTATTGGTACAACAGTCCGAAAAGTCAATTAAACAGCAGAATAATTTAGTATAACAAAGATCAGAAATCAGGAAGTATTATTCAAAACCAAAAGCAAGGAGAAGGGAAATTAAAGCCAGGCAACTGTGAGTTTTTGAAACATTATTTAATAAACAGATTATAAAAAAATAAATAGTCAGTTAGTGATAGTAATAAAGGTTTTTAAAATTTAGTATAATAAATATTTGTGTTTGAAGGATTGAAATATTTTTGTAACAAGTTGATAGAAATTTAATAATATTTAAGTGTCCAGGAAACTTATTTTGTTTTAAAAGCAAGATTATATCAAAATTGTATTGTAGAAAATTTTAAATAAATTGTAACTTAATTGAAAATTTGAAAATTTAATTATTAGTAATTTAAAATCTTAAAACAGAAAAATAAAGTGAGAAATATAATTTCAAAATTTTAAAAAGTGGTAGTGTAACTGAGAAGAAAGAGAGACTTATAAGATAAGTATAAAATTTATTTATTTATTTAATATCTGGAACTTGAACTCAAGCGAAAAAGACCTTGAGAAAATTATAAATTCCAAATTAAATTCAATTACATTATTATTTTACGTTCATACAGTCAAAAATAATATATATATATATATATATATATATATATATATATATATATATAAATTAGTTTATTGTATATTTTCTTAATTTTATAATTTTAGGTCGTTACAAATGTATCATATCATTTGTAACGACCTAAAACATCACTCAACTCTAGTAAAAGAATAAACTGGTCATTTTGGAGTAGTTTATCGTTGTCTCTGAAAGGACACACCATCTTAGTTTAGTTTTGTGTCAAATTATAAAAAAATGTAAAATTTTTAACAGAAAAAATTGTGACTTTACAAGTACTAACGCTGTAGGTAAGTCAAAATTATTAGTCTATAATTTCTTAAATGCATCAATAATGTTAATAGATTTAGAATAGATTTGAAAAAGGCCAAAAACATGGCCGAAACATCATCATTAAAACATATGAAATAAACAGTCTTATCATTTGTAACGACTGCATACAATACTTTATATATATATATATATATATATATATATATATATAGATTGGAAGATAAAGGGCAAAATAGGTCAAGTTTTAAATTATAAATTATTAAATCTGTTATTAAAATTATTTAAAAATACAAATAAAATATATTTTTCAAAATTTAAATAGTATAGTTTCTAAAATGGGAATTAAGTCGATGTTTAATATCTTTGCTTACATCTTTTAAACAAATGATTTAAAAATATGATATATTTGTATTTCACATAATGAGTCTTTTATTTGATATGTTACATGATTCGTTTGAAAATTGAATTTTTATTTTCCATTTAATTGTATAATTTGTCCCTAAAATTACCATGGAGGTTTTCTAATAATTTTTCTTATAAATCTCAAGTGAGTCCCAGTACCCCTAATTATTTTCAAAATTTTAGGTAGTATGGTTTCGGAAATAAAAGCGAGAAATGAGAATTTTATATCTTCATGTTAATATCTTGTAAACAATTAATTTTAAAAATATGAAAAATATATATTTGTATTCCTCATAACAAGCCCCTTCATTTGATATATTGCATGACACGTTAATTTTTTTTTTATTTTCCGTTTATTTTTATAAATTGCCCCCCATTATTAATATTAAAGATTTATTCGTATTTTTCCTGTAAATAAAAAAATTAGGTCTTATAGTTTGGGGAATAAAGGGGGAATGGGTAATTTTTTAAATATTTTTTAAATATATTTTAAAATATTTATTAAAAAAAAAAATTAAAAAAATATGTTTGTATTAATCATAATGAGCCCTGTGATTTGATATATTACATGATACGTTAGAAATAAGTTTAATTTTTTATTTTCCATTTAATTCTATAATTTGCCCCCCAAAATGAATGTCTTTTTAATTAATTTTTTTTTAAATATGAAAAAAATATATTTGTGTTCCTCAGAATGAGACCTTTCATTTTATATATTACATGATGAGTTTGAATTTTTTTTTATTTTTAAATTTTTATTTAATTCTATAATTTGCCCCCCAAAATTAACATTAATGGTTTCTCCTTATTTTTCCTGTAAAGTTCGGGCAACTTTCTATATTTTCTATTTTTTCCAAAATTTTAGGTTCAGTAGTTTCGGAGATCAGGGGGGGAACGGTCGATATTTTTAGTTTTTCCCCCCAGAAGTACCCCTAAAATCAAAATTTCTTCTTTTGCGATATGTGCTCCTGATCAGGTCACCAAACTATACCTTCATACCAAATTTCAACCTCTTCCGTCCAGTAGTTTAGGAGAAAATTGCTGTGATGTGACAGGCAGAAATCCTGAGTGATATTATAAGGGTATCCGTATACTGTACATACGGAACCCTAAAAATGATTAATTATACGAGAATTTTCGATGCTGGTTTTAAAAGGAAGCAGCCTCGCTTGCAAGATGGACATACAGCGACGACTAGCGTATATTGCAATGTTATTGTGAATCAGCTGTTCTGTATAATTTGATGCAAATAAATGTTCTAGAAAAGTGGAAGTGAATATTAGTTGCATAATTTTAAATTGAACCCACAAACTATATAACAAAATTTGGTGATCAGAAGTGCAGGATTAAATGCAGTTGCGTCAAGAAGAGTAATGAAGCTCTACTTCGGGCTTTGGAAGCAGAGGCCGTCATGAACATGTCCAAGCCGAGGGTCCGAGCAGTTTCCTTCAACCAGGAAGAGTCAGAGTCACCATTTCAAGCGCTGCTGGCTGCTCTGAACAAAATATTAGAACGGTCACAAAGAACTGACACCAGAGGGGCATATTACCGCTGTGGACGGACAGGGCACTTTCAACGTGATTGTCGAGTGAGGCTACCTGAACGATCACCCACCAGGGGTAACCAAAAGAACAGTCACATGTCCAGGGACCGTCAGCCAGTCAGCATAAGGAGACGAATGCTGACTGACCCTCCACCAGCTCCCAAAACATTATCGATCTAGGGATTTTGCCGAGATAGCAGCAGCCTAGTCATCAGGGGCACCATCAATGGCCGAGCAATAACCATCACCATCGACACCGGCAACGCTGTGCCCATTGCCAAGTCCAGGGTTTTGAGAGCATCAGAAATTAGGCCAGCTTACAACAACATCTAGCTCAGAACAGTCACCGGCGAGTCCATGTCAATACAGGGTGAGGCAGATGTCGTGCTGCAGATAGGGGACAACATGATCCGGAATAGGGTCCTGGTAGCGAATACTGAGGACGATTTTATACTGGGTATGGACCTAATTAGCCCGCATGAATTTATGTTCGACGCGAGATATGATGTCTTTCGGTTCCTAAATGAGGAATTTCTATTGACACGGCCCGTTAACAGCTCATCGGCCTCCATAAAAATTGTAGCAATATCCTCAGCTAGAATTCCCGGTCGAAAGGAACAGGTTATTCATGGGCAGCTAGACAGCAATCATGGGAGCTGCATTGGAATGGTGGTGCCCGTACACTCAGCTCTTGACTACTTAGTTGGACGGGCAATAGTTAAAACCGGACGAGATAGTCCAATCAGAGTCCTGAATTTGTCCAACAACGACATCAGAATTGCCAATGGTCAAGAAATAGCTTGTTTCAAGCCAGTGGAGAGCATAATCAATTGCGAAGAAGAGTACCTGACATCGGTGAAGGAGACAGGGCCCAGCAAAGAGTTCATACAACATTTTGCCATTTGAAACACCTTACACCAGGGGAAGAGAAGAAAGCCAAGCAATTTATCACAAAACACTGGCGAATTTTCAACAGTTAAGATGGGACCACCGGTCGCACAAACATCATTCCGCACCGAATAGATACCGGAAAGCTCAACCCATCAGAATACCGCCTAGACGTCTACCATTGGGGCAACAACAAGCAGTAGAGGATAAGATCGAGTCCATGTTACAAAATGGAGTTATTGAGCCATCCAGCAGCCCATGGTCCGCTCCCGTCGTGCTAGTTATAAAGAAGAATGGAACCACCCGATTTTGCGTGAATTACAGAAAGCTGAATGATGTCACCAAGAAAGACAGCTATCCACTACCCCGAATTGATGACACACTGACCACACTAGCAGACTCTCGTTGGTTCTCCACACTACATTCAGTACGACACCGATCGCTTCTAAGATAAAAATGTTCTCGAATTGGCTCGGCGGCTGTGGAGTTGATGATTAATTATACGAGAATTTTCGATGCTGGTTTTAAAATGAAGCAGCCACGATCACAAGATAGTTATACAGCGACGACTAGCGTATATTGAAATGTTATTGTGAATCAGCTGTTCTGTATAATTTGATGTAAATAAAAGTTCTAGAAAAGTGAAAGTTGTATAATTTTAAATTGAACCCACGAAGTATATAACAATATATATATATATATATATATATATATATATATATATATATATATATTTTTATATATATATTATTTTTATATTTGACTATATGAACGTAAAAAATAATGTAATTGAATTTAATTTAGAATTTATAATTTTCTCAAGGTCTTTTTCGCTTGGGTTCAAGTTCCAGATATTAAATAAATATATAAATTTTATACTTACATTATAAGTCTCTCTTTCTTCTCAGTTACACTACCACTTTTTAAAATTTTGAAATTATATTTTTCACTTTATTTTTCTGTTTTAAGATTTTAAATTACTAATAATTAAATTTTCAAATTTTCAATTAAGTTATTTATTTAAAATTTTCTACAATACAATTTTGATATAATCTAGTTTTTAAAACAAAATAAATGTCCTGGGCACTTAAATATTATTAAATTTCTATCAACTTGTTACAAAAATATTTCAATCTTTCAAACACAAATATTTATTATACTAAATTTTAGAAACCTTTATTACTATCACTGATTGATTATTTATTTTTTAGAATCTGTTTATTAAATAATGGTTCAAAAACTCACAGTTGCCTGGCTTTTATTTCCCTTCTCCTTGCTTTTGGTTTTGAATAATACTTCCTGATTTCTGATCTTTGTACTACTAAATTATTCTGCTGTTTAATTGACTTTTCGGACTGTTGTACCAATACTTATTTTCTTCCAACAAAAAAAAAGATTTTAATTCTCCATTCATTGTATTCAAAATAATTCCTTTTATGGAATATTTATTTTATAATTTCAAATTGTTTATCAAAATACTTAAAAAAAAATTTACTTCAAACTCAATTTCTTGTCAAGTTGACATGGAACATTTATTTCAATGATACCACAGATCATTTATCTTGTTGTCATGGAAACGTAATTTTACAAGAACAAAATTTTGAACTACTCTGCTCTTAGAGCATTTACTTTCTAGTAGTGCAGTGCACAAATGTCGTGGTAAGACTAAGGAGAGAGAGGGCAATAGAGAGGGCAAGAGACTATTTCACTCGGTTGGGAGCTGCTTCCAATAAAGCATGTTGTTCATTGGCTGCGTCGACTGACCATCCACCCACTAAGTGAAATAGCCTCTTACTGTCTCTATTGCCCTCTCTTTCTAGCGTTGCCACGATTTTATGCTTGACAAGCTATATCTAGATGGTAAATGATCTAAGGCTCTGGTCGACGCTTGGTAAACAAAGAGAACCAGAACCAGAACCTTTCAATGTCAGATTTTCTATTTATGTAATATAATTTGCCACCTGCTATTTCCATTTCCGCTTTTATTTATTTTATTAATTTCCAACTATGTTCCTTTTAAATCATATGCAAAAATCTAAACAAATTTTAATTTGAATTTCAATACCGTTTATTCTCATAAATTTTATCCAAATCATTAATTCATATTTTCTATTTTCAAAAAAATTGATTTGACACTTGTCACTTGTTGGCCACCAGTCATTTAACAGGTACTTTAAAAAAATTGGATTTTATTAAAATTAAGACTTAATATCTTTTGAACTATGGAATTTTCATAAACTATGCTCTTTCTACTGGTATAAATCTCTTTACTGTTCCATCATTCCTTAAAATTTATAACGGTTTTTACAATTCTGACGTTTCAATTCTCTCTTTATTTAACAAATTTATGTATTTAAAACTTAATTTTGATCTAAAATGCATGATATAATATCTAACTTTATATGCCACCTTTTATCCTTTTAACAATTTGCTTTTGAAAAATTCTTTTTACATGGTTTGTATTTTTAGGTTAACTTTATCTTTGATATGATTTCTGAAATTTCATTTCTTTATTATATATGTATGCATTTTATTTACATTTTCCCAATCATTTAATTATTCAAATTGCTAAACTTTTATATTATCTTATGTCTGTTTAAATCCATTACAATATATATGTTTTAGGTGTTTTCCGGGAATTCATCGGCGTAGTTGATAACTGATCCCTGCCGGGATCGATGGTAAAATGACGACGTTTCGGCAGAGTCACATCTGCCCTCTTCAGGTCGGTTCGCATAATTCTCGTAGCCTTCTGCTTTCGCTTCTAGTTACTCGAATACTCGATTACACCTGGAAGGTTTGTCCAGGTGTTTGAAGAACATCAGCTCATTTCCTGCTTGACAAAATTAATAATAATTTTTTAAACTGTTCCTAAACAAGTGAACCGATTTTGATGAAATATTTTGGTCATACTAATAATTTTTTTGAACTATTGCTAAACAAGTGAACCGATTTTGTGAAATATTTTGAGTGTGTTTAAATGGGCCCTCGGATGACGAAGCCAGTCAGTCACCTAGTGAAACATTTTTCAATCATATAAATTTAAAGTGAAAATTACCAAAATGTATTTATTTGACTGAAATTATAATCATAGTTATTTATTATTTTTATGTTTTTTTGGGCATTAACACCACAATCGAAATAAAACGACTTACTTATATTGATGGAAAAACCAAACGTTTCAAAGTCTGACGAGGTTTTTCCATCAATATACGTCGTTTTATTTCGGTTGTGGTGTTATTGCCCAAAAAAACATAAAAATAATGCCACAAACAACGTTTAGAAGACAAATAGTTATTTATGAACTGAAAATGTATAGTTTTAAAGATATTCATTTAAGTACGTCATGTACCTAATATGTTAAATGAAAACCGCATTTTGGAAAACACAAATATATATTTTTTAATTTAAAAGAAGATATTACTCAAAGCAACAAAACTTATGTGAAATTCCAAATTTTGAAATTAGAAAAAAATAATAAAATAAAAAAGTCAACCAATTTCCGAAAGAATTGGATGTAAATTTTGTGCAAAAGTAATATAGAGGGAAAAAGTAATATAGAGGCTGTCTTGAAGTTTATAGGAAAACCCAACCTAACATTCTGCGGTGAACGTTAGGGTCAAACTAGAAAATTTAAAAAATGGTTGCATATTGTGCCATATCAGATCAGACTCATTATATGAAAGCCAAAGATCGATTTTTTACGATTTCAAAATGCATAGTTAAAAGTTTTTCTAGAACATACAGGAAACATAAACGAAAATTATAGAGTTAATTTTGAAAGATAAACTAGAACAGAAAGCTGAATGACGTCACCAAGAAAGACAGCTATCCACTACCCCGAATTGATGACACACTGACCACACTAGCAGGCTCTCGTTGGTTCTCCACACTAGACCTAAAAAGTGGATATTGGCAGGTTGGTCTCCAGAAAAAGACAGCGTTCTCCACCAGTAAAGGGCTGTTTCAGTTCACGGTCATGCCCTTTGGGTTATGTAATGCACCCGCTACATTTGAGAGGCTAATGGAATAAGTACTGAGTGGGTTAACATGGAGGACGTGCTTAGTATACCTCGACGACATTCTAGTCATGGGTCAGACATTCGGCGACCATCTGAAGAACCTGGATGAAATATTCTCCAGAATTAATAACGCCAACCTGAGACACAACCCGAAGAAGTGTTCCTTGTTCCAAAAAGAAGTAGAATTTTTGGGCCACGTCGTTTCCGAGTCAGGAATCCGCACCAACGAGTACAAGATAGAAGCGATCCATGATTGGCCAGTCCCGAGAGACAAGCAGGCACTGAGAAGCTTCTTGGGCCTCTGTTCCTACTACAGGCGATTTGTGGAGGGATTTGTCACCTTTGCCGCGCCTCTACATCGGCAGACCACTGAGAAAGAGACCTACGAGAATTTTCGATGCTGGTTTTAAAATGAAGCAGCCACACAAGATAGTTATACAGCGACGACTAGCGTATATTGTAATGTTATTGTGAATAAGCTGTTCTGTATAATTTGATGTAAATAAAGGTTCTAGAAAAGCGAAAGTTGTATAATTTTAAATTGAACCCACGAAGTATATAACAATATATATATATATATATATATATATATATATATATATATATATATTTATATATATATATATATAAATTACAGGCAGCCTGCCTATTATATATATATATATATATATATATATATATATATATATATTACTATACGCTTCCTTCAACAGCCGTGCTTCCCCCACTCCTTGGATACATTCATACCCTCGCCCATTTTTTTTCATGTTTGCTAACATTTTTCAGATATTTCACAGACATTTAGTGAAAAATGAGAATAGAGGCTTTGTAGAATGACACCTCTACTTTCAACAATTTCAACAACCAAGCATTGGGTAGTAATAACATTCCATCTGAAGCACTTAAGGTACTCGGACCTGGTGTTATCTCTAGAATCACGAACCTTATAAACAAAATATATGATTCAGGAGTATGGCCTGACGATCTTTAATAAACGATTCTAATTCCCTTACCCAAGAAAACAAAGCCAACTCAGTGCAAAGATTATAGAAACATAAGTTTTACCGCCATCTCACTAAAGTAATAACAAGAAAACTGTTGAAAATAACTAAAAATAAAATTGAAGAAAGGTAGGCGGCTTGCTTTGTTGTATTTCTCGAAAAATCTAGTCTAGTCCCGGCCGCTCTTTGACGTTCTAGAGAATTCCGAGAAATATATAAATACGAGAGCTGAGGAAGCATTCATTCAGCTTTCAACTGCCGTATAGTTAATATAAATTGTAAATTGTTCTGTAAATATAAATTGTGTTAAAGTAGTCAAAATAAATTAGAGTGAGTTTAGATATAAATCCAAGAACTAAACTGAACCCGCGTGTGAAAATAAAAACATTACAATATGGTAGCCTAGGTTTTCCTCCCCCAACCTATGAACCAATTAATAGGCAATTTAATTCAGTAAGCTCTTGATTAGTTGCATGACCGCAGATGCGTTAAACAATTTTAGAATTAATTTTGGTTGCTTCAGATGATAATTTTGTTTACAGTAAATATCAACAAATCAGTTAGAGGCAAGAAACAAATACATTTTATAAATTAATAGCATTTATTTACTCACGGGTGATGGGTACAGAAATAATTAAAGCGTTTGCTTGGTAATACAGAAAGAAAATATTTCCCAGAAGAGATTTCTAGTATAACAATGTAAACCAAATTACAAAAGTTAATTATCTTGTTTTAAAATCTACCCAACATCACTATTCCCCAAGTATAAAACTGTAATGTTTGCGTTATCACTTGTTTTGCGTCTTCACACGGCAACTCAACTTATCTGCGAGTAATTTCCTGAATTAATTATTACCACTGATTCACAGGGGATTGTAGCTTCAAATAAATTGGTTTTCATACGTTCCAATACGCTAATAACATCTAACGAATCGAAATTGGGATTAACTAGTTTTCACTGATTAATTTTCGACAAATGTTGTTTAAAATACCGTCCAAAACGGCATAACTTATTAATTCATTGAAAATTGAAAGGTGATCAACCCAATTAAGTTATGAAAATTTCCAACTGCTAAAAAAAGTCAACCACCAATATCAAATTTCATTAGAAATATTAACATTGAACATATTTCCCATATTATAATCTTAAAAGAAACCCCCCAACAGGTGGCTTTGAATACCAAATGTAACCTGACAATTTACATTATAATGAAACATAAATTATCTAACAAGCAAAATTGTTAGAAGTATATGTTAAAATGTTGTACAAGCAAGGCAATGAAATGGAAACAATTTTTAAAATTTAGCCAATACTTTTTACAGTAATACCTAACTCTGTTTAAATGAATTAAACCAACATCAGGTTTTTAATATTTATATTAGAAAGTAACATTTTCTATTTATGAGATTCTTTTAAGAGTTCTTGATAATGCTAAAATTGGCAAATTAAGACGCTACAGTAATCAAATTACTAAAGTACTCTGCGATTGCACCAATATTTTTATTGTAGAAAACATAACTGCTATTCCATACCTAAAAGTATATAAATCTGGGACTGGAGGTAGAGCAGAGAAGTCACCTGCAAAACGAGCAGCTTCCAGCGATAAACCCAAGCCGACAAAGAGGCTGGTTGCAACCAAAACTAAGAAAGTTGACGCAATTGGAAAGACATCAATTCCGAAGTCCACCTCATTGACAATAACTTCATCGTCATCATCATCAGTTTCGCTTGCGTCTAAAGTGAAGTCTCCTTCGAAAGCAAAAAAAAAATGTAAAGGTGCCCCTACAAAAAACCCGAAAACAACAAAATCCGCGGCATCCCCGAAGCCGAAGAAAGCAGCTTCTCCCAAATAGAAGAAATAAATAGAAAGCAATTTCATCGACATTATTTTCACTCTAAAGTGTGAGTACCACAACATTTTAAAGACAAAGTAAATTGTTGAGTAATGTATTTATTATTTTATGTTATCCAAAGTATAGAGTTATTCTGATATTTTAGTCTCTTCTTTTTTTTTTCATTAGATAAATATAATTTTTTTTTAAACATCTTCCAATGAAATTTAGGTTATCTTCACTAAAATCGAAGTAGATTTTATAATTTTACATATTATGTATTTTTTAAATGTTTACTAGTATTGTTTTTGAAGGGGAGATATTATTAAAAAAAGAGTTATGATTGACATTCTTTGCTTAGAATGGAATTTCTTCTAAAACTTATGAATATATCCTGCTGTTTATATCCAAATGAAGATGATCAAATCAAATTGACAGAAATATATTTTCCAAAAATCTTATACCAGTAGAATGTCACATTTCAAGCTTTAATATATATATATATATATATATATATATATATTTTATATTCACTTTGATTCAATTCACCTTTTAAAAAAAATTATTTATTTAGAAACATACAATATTAAAAGTGAACAATTAAAATAGTTGAATAACTTAATACTATAAATGATATTATTTGAATGACTTAGTACTAAAAGAGATATTATTTGAATGACAACACGAGAACGTTTCCAGTTGCTTTTATAACATTGACAAAAGTGCTGATGCAAGTCAGCGTTTTTACTGGTTAAACGGACTCGTGTAGGATTCCGGGAAGTTGTTTGCATATAATTCAAGATGTAATTTGAGATCCCTGAGAAGTCACGTACGCTTTAAATTCCGTTGACTTCTCGACTGTGTGAACTAAGTGCTGATATATTTTGCATATAACAACTCCCCTTACATATCAAAAGTTGATGCTATAACATCAACTTTTAGGAACAGAAACATAAAATAATATAAAATGATGTTTGAACGGTATGAATAATAAGTAATAAGTGTATAAAATATGAATAAAATAAAGTAATAGGTAAAAATCAAATTGATATTTGTAAAATAAAATCAAAATATGTTAAAATAAATGAGCAATAAAATAATACGAGTAATAATTAAATGCTTAACCTAAACATATCAAAATAAAATATAAAGTAAAAAGAAATGTGAATAAAAATAATGTGTAGAAAAATAAAAAGGTTAATGATATAAGTCAATATTAAAAATGGTGTTTTTAGAGAACATAAAGGGTATACCTAAACTTGCGTCTCTAAGCTTTGTTCTGTTTTCAAAACAGGCCTAAGCTTGGGGAAGAATTTGAGTCTTGGCTGAGGCACTGAAGTCTGGTCAGGATTGCAGTCCTTTGGAGGTTTTACCATCCTCTTTTTGACAGCTTGGAAGGTGATGAGTGCTGCTATGATCATGAGAGCAGCTATGGTTGTATAGGTAAACCAAGAGATATTTTTGGTTACAAACGGCTGGTTTATGAGGCCATCGAGGTCTCTGGAATATTGTTCCAATTTGTGATTTGCTACGTCTAATTCTTCTACGTTAAGCGTGTTCAGCTTCAGGGGCTGAAGTTCAGGAATTTTAATTTTTTCTGGCACTGCGTCGCAACAGTTGAACGGCACTGTTACTGGTTGGAAGGTTTCTAGAACATCGGTTTATTTACCAGATTCAGCTTGAACTTTTGTAATTCCTATAAACGCACTACACTCTGATTGAAGAGTCAATATGGAGTTGAGGGAGATTGTAAGAGTTTTTGGGTTTGTTTGAGCGCAATTCACTGTAACACTTATGGGTTCAGAAGTAATTATGAGCCATGTATTGGGTTCTAGTTTTTGAACGTTGTATCCTTGAGTGAATATTAGTGAGCTTTTACAGTTGTCGGGTACCTTCTGGACATTCTTTAGAAGTTGAGCTTCACATAACGCGTTTGTGTCAATAGGATACGCGTAAAGTTCAGAACACAGTTTCTTACGAGTGGATAACAGTTTACACGCACTTAAGTCTTTGATCGGAATAAACATTAAAGAATCATCATTCTTTGCAAGATATTTTTGAGTGAAGGATAGCATATGATGTAAACCTGTTCTTTCATCGTATATAGGGATAGGATATAAATGAAAGACTGTGTAAGGATGTTGTTCGACTAAAGGGATTCTTAACACAAATATAAGATCGGTATATGTCTGAAATGCCTCTAGTTCAATAATTTCCAGATATTGTGCGATGCTCGAGTACTTTACAGCCAATGGAAGGTTACTTTTGACTAAATTTTGCGATATTTCCTGTAATGAGGTAATAAGATGTTCTGGTGTTAAAATTGAAGAGTGAATTATTTTCAGACGCGCGAATGTGATAGAATTTAAAACATCATTTAAATTATCTTCTAAGTAGAGATAATTCTCCATAAGTTTTTCACACATTTCAAGTAGTGCGAGTTTTGATTCGACGTAGGCGACCTTATCATTAATTTTTCCGATAGTGTTTTCCAGCTTTATCATGTTATCGTTAAAAAGTTTCTCGTCAATTCTAAGATTTTGGATAGTTTCGTTGAAGTTTTTAATTACGGATGTGGTGACACTTATTTGGTTTTTTTGTAAGTTCTCAATTTGAAGTTGGCCTTGATTTAAGCGGTTTATGCTTTCGGTAAAGTATTTTCCGTCGGCGGCTTCTAAATTGCCGGTGATTGCCTTAAAAAGGGTACCTGCCCCATCAAGTATACCTCGTTTGTGTCTTTTAGTGTCCATGTGAATGTCAGTAAATTTCTGTTTGATTGAGTTAGAAATTTGATTGAGAAGATTAATGTGGGTTTGTACGTCTGCGCGAAAGTAGTTCATAGCAAAAGAATTGAAGTTAACAGTTTTTACAAGAGTTTGTAATATTCTGTTATTTGTTGTAAATACTTGTTCTAGTGTAGAAAAGTTTCTGTGTACTAAAAGTGTCCATTTATCATTGGATACAGTTATTTCTGCTTCGTTATGGAAGTAGATACCTAAAGTATTGTTTATTGGTTGTATTTGAAATTGGGGTACTGCTGACCCGAACAGCAGGCAAAACCTGAAACAGAAATTAACTTTCTGAGAACGGTTTCATTCGGTCGAAATTTACTTTTGATTTTTGGTTAGTTTTAGGGTTTAGTACTGTTGCGGAGTTTCTGTGAATCTCCAGGATTTCGAAAGGACCATTGAATTTATTTTGGAGTTTGTCCTTGATCTGGGATTCTTTAATATAGACTTTATCGCCTATTTGATAGTTAGGGAGATTTTCAGAAACGTGTTCATCAAATCTGACTTTCGCTTTATGTTTTTGGATTTCCGTTCTTTCGCGAGCAATTTTATAATAGTGAGAGATACGATTATTGAGATCTCTGATGTACTTAGTTATCAGGGCTTGTTGGTTGTAGAGAGTTTCTGGAGTCCTACTCGAAGTATGTCCATAAACAAGTTCGTAAGGGGTGAATCCATGAGTTTTGTTTACTGAATTGTTATATGCAATGATTGCATAAGGGAGGATGTTAAAAGGTGTTCGTCAGGATTTTCTAGTTTATGGATTCTAATCATCTCTAATAAGGTCGAGTGGAATCGTTCCAATGAACAATTTGACTGGGGATGTCCCACACTAGAATACGATAGTTTGATGTCAAATAGCTTACACAAGTCTCTCCTTAGTGTGTTGTCGAATTCCCTGCCATAATCACAATGTATCCGTAATGGAGTACCGAAGTGTTGGAAATAGACTAGTAAGGTACTAACAACGGTTTTTGCGGATTTGTTGGTTATGGGGTAGGCCTGAGAGAATTTTGTTAGTTCGTCCCGGATAGTTAATGCGTAGTTTTTTGTCGGGACTTGTAGAATATCGATGTTGACGCGTTCAAAGGGTGTCCGTGGGGTTTCAGTAATGACAAGTGGGCTGTCGAGATTTTTCCGGTAAACTTTTGCTCTCTGGCAAGATTGACAGTTTTTGATAAAATTGTCAACGTCCTTAGTCAGTCCTTGCCAATTGTATTTTTGATTTGATTGATACCTCGGTGTATATTATTTTTGCCGTTATGGAATTGGTCGAGGATGATGGGTATTTGGTCTTTCTCGTTTGGACGATATTTTGGCAAACTTTCCATTTGATATCGATTTCGGAAAAGATAAATGAAAGCATTTCCAAAATGGGCAGTTCAATGTTATTCTCAACACAGAATACTTCATTTTCAGTAAACACATCTCTACTATTATACAGAGATGCGAAAAGAATCTCGTTGACTATTTCTGGGTCAGAAGGGAGAGGGACGATGTAATAGCGTCTTTTACTGACACTTTTGCTTGCAAATACATTTACTCTAGGGGTACGGAAGTCGGCATTTTCCTCAAAAATGTCTTCGATGATGTCATGGTGAAAATTTTTCATGAGAGAGCCTTGGGGAAATACTAAGATGTTTTTGTTTCCTCGGTCTAGGAGTTGGCAATTAGAAAATTGAATTTTGTCGTAATCTATGAGAGAGAGGGTTTGATATCGCTCGACAAAAGTTTTAAATTCTTCGGAGATTTGTTGGAGATTAATGGGACTTCTCGTTTGGGGTTCTTGTGAGTCATCGTCAGTTTCGTTTGTTGGGAGTACTGTAAATGGTGTTAGATGATTGTTTGCTTGAAATGATATGTATTCATTAAAGTTGTTAACTTTAATGCGAGAGAGCGCGTCGGCGTTTTTATTTACTTTGCCGGGTTTGTAAATTATTTGATAGTCGTACCCCTCGAGCTTAAGGCGCCATTCTTGCAAGTCTACTTCCAGGATCCTTTATAGAAAACAGCCAAGTTAATGGGCGGTGATCGGTCAGAAGTAAAAACTTACGGCCAAATATTATCGGACGAAAGTGTTTAACCGCCCACACTATTGCAAGGAGTTCTCGTTCTATGGTTGAATACTTAGTTTCAGCATTGCAGAGAGTTCTGGAGGCATAGGCTACGGGTAAATCTTTACCTACGGGGCTTTGAGAGAGCACTGCGCCGATAGCAAATGAACTGGCGTCGGTTGTAAGAATAAATGGCTCTTCAAAATTAGGGTATATGAGTATGGGAGTAGAAGTAAGGGCTCTTTTTAATTCGTCAAAAGATTTGACACATTCTGAATCAAACTGGAAAGGTGTGTCTTTTTGAAGTAATCTTGTCAAAGGTTTTGAAATATTGGCGAAATTGGGGATGAATCGCCTGTAATAACCAGCTAACCCTAAGAAGGACTTGATATCTTTTGGGTTTTTTGGTTGGGAGTTATAAGGTGGCCAAGATACGCGACCTCTTTGCGAAGAAACTCGCATTTGTCGGGTTGGATTTTTAGATTGGCTTTTCGCAATCGTTTGAAAACTTCAGAAAGTCGGGCTATGTGCTCATGTATAGTCGGAGAATAAACGATAATGTCGTCCATATAGACTAAACATCTCTCGTTTTGAACACCTAAAAGAATATTATCCATTACCCTTTGGAAGGTGGATGGAGCGTTTTTAAGACCGAAGGGCATTCTAACAAATTCGAAATGGCCATTATCAACTGTGAATGCTGTTTTTTGGATGTCTTTATTATCGATTTCGATTTGGTGAAACCCGGAAGCTAAGTCGAGGGTGGTGAAGTATTGGCATTTGCCAAGTTGGTCAAGTAAATCCGAAATGTTCGGTAGGGGATATTTGTCGTCAACAGTAAGTTCATTTAATTTACGATAATCGACGACGACACCCCATTTTTGGGTACCAGATGCGTCTAGTTTTTTGGGAACTACCCAAACCGGGGATGACCATGGCGAATTAGACGGACGTATAATGCCTTGGTCAAGCATCTTTGATATCTGACTTTTTACCTCTTGTTTGTGTATTTGGGGGTACCGATATGACTTTGTGAAAGAGGGTTTTGCGTTATTAGTGTCTATCGAATGTTTGATTTCGTTTGTAAAGGTCAGTTGGTCACCTTCTAAATAGAATATGTCGGAATATTCGAGGCAAAGTTGAGAAATAAGTTCGGCTTCCTCCTCGTTCAGATGTTCTAACCGAAGTTGTTCCATAATTGTAGTTTGTCTATCAGGCTGGGTCAAGTTTTGAGAGTAATTTTCAGAAAGAATGTTTACGGAAAAATTGTTCATCTATAAACTTTTTCTATTTCGGCAGATGATAGGAAAGCATCAGTATTAGTGAGGTTACATTTTAATTTACATATTTGTTCTGTTCGAGGTTCTAAACAGATTGTATTAACCGGGATGCAGTTATTGAAAGTTGAAGGGTTCTGAGTACGCATGACAGTATCATCCGTAACTTTGTAGAGAGGTAAAGTTTTAAAATTAGTGACAAGTTGTTTGCTGTTAAAGTCTATAACGCAGTTATAGTGTTCAAGGAAATCTGAACCCAGTAATCCGTCGAATTCAATGTCGATGTCGCAAATATATACCTTGTGTGGGTCGGCGACATTGAAAGGTACAAGGGTGGATTCGTTGATTAAGATTTTCTGATCGGTGATTCCTTGGATGACTACGTTTTCGGGAAATCGTTGTTTGAAGCGTTGGCAGGTTTCAGATTTAAAAATTGAAAGTCCTGCACCCGTATCGATAAGAAGTTTATAGGTGTTTGAAGAGTCAGTAATATAATAAAGATTCTTTGAGTTGACGGAAAGAAGGGGTCTTACAGAAAGTTCTGTTCTGGGAAGTTGACATTGGGGCTGAAGTCGTCCAGATTCATTGTCTGAATTTGGGTTTGAATTTCTGAAATTTCTTGGTCTGGGGGTTCTAACTGAGTGGGGGTCAAATGAAAATTTACTTGAGAAGAATCAGGTTCGTCAGAATAAAATTCGTATAACTGTTCGGTATTAAAATATTCTGGTTCATTGTTTTGTTCGAAATCATTAGGGTGATAATCTTGTACGTTTCCGTACTCATCGGGTAAAGAGGTGTAATGATTTTCGTTTTGAGAGTAGTTATAGTCATTGTGATATGGTCCGAATTGCAGATTGTTCAAGTGATGCGTTTTTGGTTGTTGGCGTTGTTGATGTTTAAAGAAACTCGGGTTCGGTCTGTAATTGCCAGACATTTGGGGTTGTCTACTGGTAGATGGACGAAATTGTTGCTGTGAAAATTGTTGACTGGGATTAACATTTGTAGATTGATTAGCAGGTTGATTGGAAAAATGAGGGCGGTAATTCGAATAGTTCTGATTAGAATTCGGGTTGTGTTGAAATTGTCTCATTCTCAATAAGCATTCGTTGGTTAAATGGCCCATGCGTTTACAAAAAGAGCATTGTTTTGGAGGTGGACCGTTATTTGGTTTACGAGGGGGTTGTTGGAAACTTCTATTACCTGAAAATTTCTGGGTTTCTAAATGTGATAGTTGTAGTTCTCGTTTAATTCTGGAAATGGCAGTGAGAATACTGCACGGGTCACTAGCGCGAACGAGTTGACCAATTTTGGGCTCTAAACCCATGAGGAGGCTATTAAGAGCCATTGACTCTATTAAGTCAATCTGTGCTTGTTTTTCTTTGATAGTTAAATTTTGTTTGTTTATAGCTGCTAGCATTTTCGCTTGATGCGTCTGGAGTCTAGCAGAGAACGTGAGAGGGGATTCATTAGGAGTTTGCCGCATTCGTTGCAAGTCCTGTATGAGAGCCGAGAGATTCCGAGGATCTCCAAAATGATTTTCTAGGAGGGTTTGAATTTCGGCTAGTTGACTAGGGTTTCGCGAATTAACTTAGCCGCTCTACCGCGTAACTTATTTTTTATATGGAGAATTAGCAATACTTGCTGATTATCCGTTGCCATGCTGTAAGCAGTATTACAGGAGCATATGAAAGTATTCAAAAATATCGGATTACCATCATATTCGGGAATTATGGCAAATATTTCAGATAACTTATATGGTTCTACGGTTGGTGTAGCTGCTTGTCTAGTAGTGGCCATTTTTATAATTGTATAGATTCGCACCATAAATAAAAATTAAATGTTAAGGTTTTAAATGTAAGAGGTAAATATATAGTTTATCAAAATCCAATATCGAGCAATGTTTAATAGAGTAATAACAATTTGAAATAGGAATGTATAAATGGTAAATTAATAATAAACTTGAAATAATGTTTCAAATACTTCGAAATATGTGAGTCGAAGTAATGGAAATAAAATAATATGATTATGTGAAATATATAGTTTTAAAATTATTTAGGAAGGTAAGGTTATGAGGAATCAAATATTATATAAATGAAAGAACTGGTGGTCATTCAAAAAAAAAATAAAAATAGTTACTTTATGTGATTCTTACGTTATTATTCCTCGCATCGGACTGTTCTCCGCGTCACTTAGCACTGGTTAGCCTGGTTGCGTGTTCCCTTGCTAGTACTTGGTAGTTGTTATCCTTTTCAAGTAGGTTTTGTCCACAATGATTTACAAATCTCCACAGTCAGTTAGTATTCACGTGCTCTAACTGTGTTGGACAATCCTACTGACTGCGCCAATTTTATATTCACTTTGATTCAATTCACCTTTTAAAAAAATTATTTTTTAAGTTGTAGTCACGTACGCTTTAAATTCCGTTGACTTCTCGACTGTGTGAACTAAGTGCTGATATATTTTGCATATAACATATATATATATATATATATATATATATATATATATATCTATATATTTGTTTTTAAGTTTTCGCGGACACTAAATGTATTCGAGTAACTAGAAGTGAAAGCAGAAGGCTACGAGAATTATGCAAACCGACCTGAAGAGGGCAGATGCGACTCTGCCGAAACGTCGTCATTTTACCATCGATCCCGGCAGGGATCAGTTATCAACTACGCGGATGAATTCCCGGAAACCACCTAAACCATATATATATATATATATATATATATATATATATATATATCCGTTTGTCATTCCGACGACCATACATTTGCAATTTGCATTCATTACGACGGCCACCCGAATATGACGGCCATATATGGCCGTCGTAAAGTTTTCAGTGTATTTCAAGTTTCTAGGGTCACAGAAACCTGTACCAAAAATTTTGTTGGTCGTCATATGGGGGCGGAAATATTTATTTTATACAATTCGTATAATTTTAGTTCACCGCACTTGCTTCAAAATAGATGTCGCTATTCATAACGTATATTCTCTAATCGTATAAATATTTTTACCCATTTCAGTTAATCGCTTTTTTGACAGCCGTGGTTTGGCAACTGTGCACTTTTAAAGAAATAAATAAGAAACCGACAGTTTCATTTTAAATATGTGATGTGTGTTGTGTTGTTATTTATAATTCTAGAAGTACAGATTCTACTAGAAATATGCAATTAGTTTGCTCCTGTAAAATTTTTATTTTCAATGTTATTTTAAGATATTCCCTGGTCTAGACAATTTAAATTGAAAGTTTCAATACACATTTTAGAAAAAATTTTCATTTCACAATATCAAAAATAATATTTGAGAAAACTCAATTGAAACAAATTATAGGTTGGATGTCATTAATATTTGAATATTCTCATTCTTAATGGAAATTAAAATTTACAGTTTTGTGAAACAAATTGTTTGTAGAAACAAGTAGCGAATAGTTTTGAGTTATTCCAATGTTAGACTTATTAAACCATGTGTTTTTGTTTAACATTATTTATTTATATTAATATCACTCCTAATTTCTTCCTCCTACACATGACAGCAATTTTCTTCGAAACTACTCGACGGAAAAGGTTGAAGTTTGGTAACATTGAGTAGTTTGGAGACCCGATCAGAAGTTCATGACGTAAATGAAGAAATTTTAATTTTATGGGTACTTCTAGGAGGAAAATTTAAAAAATCGACAATTCCCCCCTTATCTTCGAAACTATTAAACCAAAAATTATGAAAGAAATAGGAGATATATAACATTGCCTAAAGTTTAAGAGAAAAATAACGAGAAAAACTTTAATTTTAATTTTGGTGAAAATGAATGAAAAATCAAATGAAAGGGCTTATTCTTGGGAACACAAATATATTTTTTTCAAAATTTTAAAATAATTAGTGTGGAAGATATTAACAAAAATATACAAACATTTATATATTTCCTCCCTTATCTCTAAAAACTATAGGACGTAAAATTTTAATATTGGTTTTGGGGGGCAAATTACAGGATTAAAAGGAAAATATAAAATTTAACTGCTTCTAACGCATCATGTAATATATCAAACCAAAGAGCTCATTATGACGAATATAAATATATTTTTTTCATATTTTTTAATAAATTATTTAAAATATATTAAAAATATTAAAAAAATTACCAATTTCCCCCTTATCTCTGAAACCATAAGCTGTAAAGGTTTGAAGAAAGTAGAGATACAGTGCGTTGCCTCAATTCTACAGGAAAAATAAGGAGAAACCCGTAATATTAGTTTTGGGAGGTGAATTCCAGAATTATACAGAAAATATACAATTAAAATCATCCTCATGTAATATATTAAATCAAAGGGCTCAGTTATTTTAAAAATATATATATTTAAAAGATATTAACAAAAACCTAAAAATATTCTCTTTCCTCCATTATCTCCGTTACTATAAGACGTATTTTTTTTTAATTACAGGAACATTACCTGAACTTTACAGGAAAAAGAAAACAAAGCCGTAATATTAATTTGGGGGGCAAATTACAGAATTAAATGGAAAATATAAAACTAAAATTGATTCTGTCCCATCATGTATTATATCAAATCGAACGGCTCTTAATGACGAATACAAATATATATTTTTATATTTTTTAAATTATTTTTTTAAATATATTAACAAAAATATAAAAAAAATTAACCGAAACTATCAGACTTAAAATTTTGGCGTACATGACCTCACGTAAACTGTACAGGAAAAATAAGGAGAAACCACTAATATTAATTGTGGGGGGAAAGTTATAGAATTAAACGAAATATAAAAAATTTAACTATTTTAAAACGCATCATGTAATATATGGAATGAAAGGGCTTATTATGAGGAATACAAGTATATTTCTTCCATATTTTTAAAATCAATTGTTTAAAGGATAAAAAACACCCCTTTCCCCCCTTTATCCCCGAAACCACACGACCTAAAAGTTTAAAAATAATTAGGGGTACAGGACCATACCAGAACCTTATATGAAAAATAAGTAGGAAACCCCAATATTAATATTGGGGCCAAATTACAGATTTAAATGATTTTTTTTCAAACGCATCATGTAATATATATATCAAGTGAAAGAATGAGGAATACATGTATATTTTTCATATATTTAAAATAATTTGTTGAAAACGTTATAAAAAATATAAAAAAATCGGCCCATTAAGAAAAATATAACACCAATTGTAAGAGTAATTTATAAACTTAATAGGAAAACATCAATTTCTAGAGTCTTCAAAATGAGCAAGAATTATCAATCGGGACGCTGGGTGAACAAAGGTAGAACGACCAAAAAGTTCGGCGTACGCTATATAAAGCCATATTAATTTCAGTAGTTAGTTAGTAGAGCTTATCTGATTGTTATTATCTCGATGTTATTGTCTTAGAATCAGCTGTTGAGAATATTTGATGTTTACGTGTGAATAAAAGTTCTAGAAAGTGCACTGAATATTATTTTTTTAAATTTAATTAATTTGAACCCACGAAATTTATAACAATTTGGTGTCGAAATGCAGGATTAAGTGAAGTTAAAATCGCAATTTGATTTATGGAAACCCGAAGTATGGAAACAAACAAAATGGACGAGGCTACCAAAAAAATATTCAAACAGGTTACGGATGGACTAGATGAAAAAATAAAGCAGATCCTGGAAAGACGTGACAAAAAAAGAGAAAAAAGAGAAACAACAGCAAAAGGAAATTCAACAAAGGTTAGTAAAATCTATTGATTGTTGTAAACAACATAATTTAATTGAAGGATTATCCTCGAAATTTGAAGAAAAACAACAAATTAAATTAAAAAGATAAAATGAATTTAAAATACTAGAAGAAAAATGACAAAATGATTTTAAAATATTTGAAGAAAAACAAGGCCAAACGGAATAAAAAAGACAACTGTAAGTTAAACAATTAATGCAAATAGTAGCAAAAGTTAATGAAACACTTAATGAAAGAAGGCAAATAGTTGAGTCAAACATAAAAGAAATAATGATGACATTAAGACCATAAAAAATACCGTACATACTCTTGAAACCAATGTAGAAGACCTCGATTCCATCCAAAGCCAACTAAAATTTGAAATCAGTTCAATTCAAAACACAGTTCAAGACCAAATCAGTTCCATTAAAGAAACAGTACAAAGTGAAGTACAAGATAAAATCAGTGCCATCCAAGACAAGGTAGAAACAGAAATTAAAAAAATGCAACAGGACTTACAACAAGGAAAATACCAGAACATCCTGAGTACCAAAGGTTCCGTTAGCAAACCACCTACATTTGACGGCAGCTTATCTTGGCCCATGTATAAATGGCAATTTGAAGCCGTCGCTATAGCTAATGGATGGGATAACCATTGTAATTTCCTTAAGAGGTCCGGCCTTAGAACACCTCCAAAGCATCCCAGTTGATGAAAAAAGGCAATTTTGACAAGATCATCGCTATCCTGGACAAAAGATACGACAATCAGTCCTTGAGCAAAGTATAGCAGGTGCAACTAAGTGGAAAAACGCAAAAATCAGGAGAGAGCCAACAAGTATTAGAATCAGAGGTTAGACGATTAGTGCACTTGTCTTACCCAGTCCTGCCAGACAAAACTAAAGATCAATTGGCTAGAGTTTCATAAACGGTATCAGAGATGTGGCAGTGCAAAGAAATCTAAGACTAAGTGGCGTCAGGAAAAGTAATGAAGCTTTACTTCGGGCGTTGGAAGTAGAGGCCGTCATGAACATGTCTAAGCCGAAGGTCCGAGCAGTTTCCTTCAACCATGAAGAGTCAGAGTCACCATTTCAAGTGCTGTTGGCAGGTATGAACAAACTACTAGAACGGTCACAAAGAGCTGGCGCAAGGGGAGCATGTTACCAATGTGGACGGACAGTACACTTCCAACGTGACTGCAGAGTATGGCTACCGGAACGATCCCCAGAAGTAGCCAACACAACAACCACACCAACCAGGGAAACTCCAATCAGTCAGCATAAGGGGGCGAATGCTGACTAACACTCCACCAGCCCCCACGACAGTATCCATCCGGGGATTTGGCCGAGATAGCAACAGCCTAATCATCCGGGGCACCATCAATGGCCGAGTAATTACCATCTCCATCGACACCGGTGCCACTGTGTCCATTACCAACTCCAGGGTTTTGAGGTCATCAGAAATCCGGCCAGTTAATAATAACAATCAGCTCAGAACAATCACCGGCGAGTCCATGTCAATACAGGGTGAGACAGATGTCTTGCTACAGATAGGGGACTACATAATCCGGCATAGGGTCCTGGTAGCGAATATTGAGGACGATTTCATACTGGGTATGGACCTAATCAGCCAGCATGGCTTTATGTTCGACAAGAAATTTGTATTGACACGGCGCCAGAATTCCCGGTCGAACGGAACAGATTATTCATGGGCAGCTAGAAAGCAATCCTGGGATTTGCGTTGGAATGGTGGAGCCCGTACATTCAGCTCATGACTACTTAGTTGGATGGCTATAGTTACAATCGGACGAGAAATACTAGAGTCCTTAATTTGTCGAACAACGACATTAGAATTCCCAATGGTCAAGAAATAGCTTGTGTCGAGTCAGTAGAGACCATCATCAATTGCGAAGAAGAGTACCAGACATCGGGGAAGGAGACAGGGCCCAGTAAAGAGTTTCTACAACAGTTTGCCGACCTTTTGAAACACCTTATACCAGAGGAACAGCAGGAAGTCAAGCAATTTAATGCAAATCACTGGCAAATCTTTAACAGCCAATATGGAACCCCCGGTCGCACCAGCATCATCCAGCACCGAATAGATACCGGAAAGGCTCAACCCATCAGAATACCACCTAGGCGGCTACCCTTGGGGCAACAACAGGCAGTCGAGGAAGACATCGAGTCCATGTTGCTAAATGGAGCCATCCATAAGCCCATGGTGCGCTCCCGTCGTCCTAGTTAAAAAAAAGGGTGGAACCACCCGATTTTGCGTGGATTGCAGAAAGCTTACTGACGTTGTCTATCATATCCGTCGAAACCCCAGGGCTAAGTTGAAGGTGGTACATTTAGATCGAGGGAGGGCAGTGTTATAAAATTTACCCATTCCGTCTCTGGCGAAAGAACATAAAAACATCAAAAACGACCAGAAAGATCCGCTTACGCTATATAACGCGATATTAATTTCAGTAGTTAGTTAGTAGAGTTTATTGTGATTTTTTAAGATATTAATATTTTAAAGAGTTCGTATATATCTTTATTTCATTGTGAATTTAAAATTGTCTAATAATCACCAAATAGATTTAACACAGATTAGGAGATGTGAACTATCGGACACAAGTTAATAATTAGGATTTTTAAATATTATAAACTTATAACTGCAAACCTGTTGTAATATTTAAAAATATGTCTTGCATATTTTGGCTATATATGTATATACAATGTACCTAACATACTAAAATGCTTTAAATGATTCATTGTCATTGGTAAAGAAGTCTGGCAGCAGTGCCGGCCGTTGTTTAGCATTACATATGTATATTTTGACCGTCACATTGGCGTATGGATAAAAAAATATGTATATTTTGGTTGTCTGATTGACGGTTTTTGTAAAGTCGTCATATGGATAGGGGAACTGAAAAAATAAAAAAATTCAATTCTTATAAATTTAAATTCCGTTCAAGCAGAAGATATTCAAATCATTAGTGTGGAGTATACTCGCCTTAAGACACCGATTATCATTTTAATTTGGTCGGCCGTCAAAAAACGAGTTCCTGTAAAGTCGTCCGATTGATAGACGGATGTATATATATATATATATATATATATATATATATATATATATATATATACATATATATATGAACTAGGTTAGGTTCCGGGTGAGAACCGCGTCTGAATTTATTAAATAGTTGACGTTTCGACTCCTGCTTTAGAGCCATTATTCAGAGACAAAATGTATAAAAGAGTTTTAGGGTCTAGATCAAAATCAGGGCCTCTGCCTACTCCCCAAGAGTCACTAGGTAACTGAACTGAATGTGAATCTGATCTGCTGCTTTTATTTATAGTTATCGATCGATTAGAAGGGGATGTCACATGATGAGGGGGCTGTGCGGAGATTGGTTAGGTGTTGGTGGACGGTGTGTCTAGTTTGTTTAATCTAGCAATTATGAAGGTCCATGCTGTACGAAGGCGGGAGCTGTCATCGGGTTGGTTTAGACAGAGGGGCCTTTCCCTATTTCTATAGCTTCGCAAATAGTGGAAGGGAATTAAGAGATATGATAGTGCTACATTTTTACGAACTGACAGAGACACAGAGAGTGTCGATGGTTGACGCGCCTCTTGGTACGACCGATGTAGCTTTATGCGTTCTTAGCAGGAAATGAACTAATGTTCCTCAAACACCTGGAAGGTTTGTCCAGGTGTTTGAAGAACATCAGCTCATTTCCTGCTTGACAAAATTAATAATAATTTTTAAAATGTTCCTAACCTAGTGAACCGATTTTGATGAAATGTTTTGGTCATACTAATAATTTTTTTGAACTATTGCTAAACAAGTGAAATTGTGAAATTTTTGGAGTGTGTTTAAATGGGCCCTCGACGACGAAGCCAGTCAGTCACCTAGTGAAACATTTTTCAATCATATAAATTTAAAGTGAAAATTACCAAAATGTATTTATTTGACTGAAATTATAATCATAGTTATTTATTATTTTTATGTTTTTTGGGCAATAACACCACAATCGAAATAAAACGACTTACTTATATTGATGGAAAAACCAAACGTTTCAAAGTCTAGACTAGGTTTTTCCATCAATATACGTCGTTTTATTTCGGTTGTGGTGCTATTTTACGTTTAGAAGACAAATAGTTATTTATGAACTGAAAATGTATAGTTTTAAAGATATTCATTCAAGTACGTCATGTACCTAATATGTTAAATGAATAGTGCATTTTGGAAAACACAAATATATATTTTTTAATTTAAAAGAAGACATTACTCAAAGCAGCAAAACTTAAGTGAAATTCCAAATTTTGAAATTAGAAAAAAATAATAAAATAAAAAAGTCAACCAATTTCCGAAAGAATTGGATGTAAATTTTGAGGAAAAAGTAATATAGAGGGAAAAAGTAATATAGAGGCTGTCTTGAAGTTTATAGGAAAACCTAACCTAACATTCTGGGGTGAACGTTAGTGTCAAATTAGAAAATTTAAAAAATGGTTGCATATTGTGCAATATCAGATCAGACTCATTATATGAAAGCCAAAGATCGATTTTTTACGATTTCAAAATGCATAGTTAAAAGTTGTTCTAGAACATATAGGAAACATAAACGAAAATTATAGAGTTAATTTTGGAAGATAAACTAGAAAATGTAAAAAATATAATATACCCCAATTATGTGAAATCTCCAAAGTGGTATGGAACTCTTAGTATGCGAGTTCAACTCGAAATTGATCAAAGTATTTTATTTCAGAAATTATTGTCTTTTAGCCTGCATTATGCTCAACTGAAAACGATTCAGTTCAGAAATCCAGTTTTTGTGATTAATAATAATTATACATATATATTATGTGCTTGTATCAATATATCATATTTGAAACAATCATATTGAAACAAAAATCAAATTTCCAAGTTACGAGTATTAAGGGATATAAATTTTAATATTCAACCCTACATTTTGAAGAAGATTAATCACATGATTATTATTTAATGCTAATTGTTTTGTAAATGTTTGTAACTAATTCAGTTGCATTCATTCATTATATACCAACAATATTAAAATTTCTTGTGACTGGGTAGATGTTCGGGTGAAAGGGAAAGTGTTAAGAAAAATCGCCACAACACAGAATTAATCAGGTAACGGTGAACATCTAGGTATATAGCAGTTCCATGATTGACAGACAACGCACAAGCTAAAGCACTTAAGATTGAATTCATGAAATATACATTTCTTAGAGGTTGCAGAGTTACATGACAGGAGTTAGTGGCTAGTATATTTTGTTTATGAATATTACACATCTATAATATTGTATGCGTTGCTTATGAATATTATATATAGTGAAAATTCGGGCACATTGAAATGAGAGTTTCGAAAAGCAACTACTGCATAAGGGGCAATTGAGGAGGTTTTTTTAGGACAAATACTCTAGGGAAGTTAATATTGCAAAAAAATTCCACAGAGGTTTGATTAGCTTTTCTTGAAGAATGTATATAGGATAACACATAAAAACTGTTGTTAACAAATTTTTATTCCTTAATTAATTAGAAGGGGAGTTTCAAAAATCGCAACTTTGGTAGTATTTGCAACTTTTCGGCAATTGAATGAAAAGTTATAGTGTCAAAAGTAAGCTTATTTTACACCAATTTTCAATAGCTACTAAATGATAGGGTCGTGTAGCCGATTGGATAATTAGTTATTGAGTTATTTGGAAAAAACTGTAAAAAATTCACATTTTGCAATCGTTCATAGTTATTGTTTCAAAAACGTTGAACTTTTGAAACTCGTTATAAAGATTCATTTTTATCAGGTAAATAAGTGGCGGAATTTGAACTCTACGGCTTAGAAGGTTTTCTCGCAATTCTAATTTTTTTCCAAGCCATTTGATTTTATGTGAAGTTTATAATGCTCCCATTTTGAGCTAAATTAATTTTTTAACCATCTGAAAGGAAAATATTAATTATCAAACCTTTCAGCACAACCTCTCAACATTAAATTCCTAATAATTGCCAAGAACGTCTTTGAAAATTCTGGTATTTTGACTCCTCACATCATTTCTATAACAAATAAGTAATTGAAAATTGTAAAGAAAACAAAGTGTTGTAGGAGCAATTTGGCCAGATTACTGTTATTGCAGATCAGAAGTCTCTACAATATAATCAATCAGTTTTTCTGTGCACAAATAACTATATTATCTATACTTATTTGTTGTTAGACTTTTCAACTCCAAGACTTGAGTCGTTCCCCATCACTGTATGTATTATTCATTGTAATTTTTTGAATATTTGTTAAGATGCACTATTTGTTGTGTTTGTCGAAAATTGTAGAGGAAACAAAGTGTTGTAGGAGCAATTTGGCCAGATTACTATGGTCACGTATCAAAAGTCTCTACAATATAATCAATCAGTCTTCTTGTGTACAAATAACTGTATTAACTATACTTATCTGATGCGAGACTTTTCAACCCCAAGTCTGGGGTCGTACCCCATTACTGTATGTATTATTCATCGTAATTTCTTCAATATTTGTCAAGATGCACAATTTGTTGTGTTTGTTGAAAATTTTAAAGAAAACAAAGTGTTGTAGGAGCAGTTTGGCCAGATTACTGTTATAGCAAATTAAAAGTCTCTACGATATAATCGATCAGTCTTCCTGTGTACAAATATGTGTATTATCTATACTTATTTGTTGAGAGAGTTTTCAACTCCAAGACTGGAGTCGTTCCCCATAACTGTATATATTAGTCATCGTAATTTCTTGAATATTTGTTAAGATGCATAATTTAGTGGGTGTTTGTGAAGTAAAATTGACAGTAACGGTTTATGTCTATATAGCTTCTCGAAATGCTGCATAAATCCTCCGTTCTTTTAGAGTGTCGAAGTCTCTCAAGTGTGGCCATAAACTCAAGGTCCGGTTTTCTATGTTTGAGCACAGATCACAATATATTATTTATATTTAAAACCGTTGTCACTTCGTCTATCGTTCTACATCGTTTAATTATTACTAGCCTTTATTTAACTGCATGTAAGTAGTCCGTCTCGAAAATTGCAAATCATTTTTCAATCTACTTAACGATTGAGTTGAAATTTAGCTTACTTACCTAGTCTCTGATAGCAAATCTTACGACATCGGATTTGGGCTAGGATCCTTTGTTATTATAAGTACTTTCCTTTATACATTATGACGGGGGACTTGATACATGTGATGATGGATTAAAGAAGGAGCTGGATAGTCGTCACTAGAAATTATTGATGTCAAATGCACTTAATACACAAAATATTCACAAAATGGGAAAGCCGGTTTTATTGACCATCGTTTTAAGGATGTCTTGCTTCTAACGTTTCATCTATTGCTGAGGTAGACATTTTTAAAGGCGTGGAGTAATGGTCTGAATCATCTTCCAAGTGACACCTGTCAGTGATAGTGACAGCGCTTACTTTCTTTGTATTATTTTTATTTTCATTATTATATTTCAGGTCATTGTGACGAATCGTCATCATTCATGCTTTAGCTCGTTTCTTAAGTGTTCCAGAGGTGTCCCACTGCCAGGCCAAATTTTTAGACTGAGAACTTCATGTGTTATATTAAAACTTTTAGAATTGTTGTATTTCGATCGCTTCTCGATACGAACGTGCATAGTAACCTGATGTCCTCATTAAAACCTATGTGTCTTCCAAAAGATTATAGTTCTGTAAGAGCATGAGTTGCTACTGAAGAATTGGCCGTCACTCTTCTCCGCCAGTTATTGTTGTGTTCTTTTAAACGGATGTTAATACTGCGTTTTGTGGTTCCGATATACACACCCGTAAAAAAATTTCTCCAGTCTTTGGCATATCTCGCACTCTGTAGCATCGTTCTAGTTGGTTTAAAAATGTTCTTTACCCTATGTTATGTTTTACTATGCCATCTGTTACATTGTTTATATAGGATAGTGAGGCATTGTACTGCCAACATCATTGCAAATATCGAGTTTAGTATGCGTGATTGCCTCAGCAAAGACAGGAAGAAACCCTAGGTTTCTAAGCAGAGCGAAACTACCTAAGACTAATCTAAGAATGACGAAGAGATTAGCCATTAAGAACTCAGATTCTGATTATACCTGCTGATAAACGAAATTCCCCTATCGTCCTGAATACTTACGATTACAAGAATATAGTTGAGGACGAGTTAGAACCTAACTCCCATAAGAAACTTTGGAAAGACCCGAAAAAACAATTTTACGGGAAACTAACAAGCTCAAAATTCAAACTGAGACCAGTAAGAGACTTATAAAAACTTAAGCGTTTACCGAGAACTTACAATCGTTAATACAGAACGATGTTGTCATTTTTCTTCAACCACTTGTAGGTATAACAGAGATTTCTGTCAAAGTTACCGTAGGTCCAGAGGACATTTTGCTAACTTCCGGTGTGTATTATTTTACCAAATTGCCTTTGAAAGAACCTGTGGAAGTTCTTGTTAACCAGGAATTCCCTAGAAATATCAGTGTCTTGTTGAAATAGAGTCTTACTACCACATATTTTAAATGGAAGAATATTTTTTAGGAACAGATACACAGTCAACATCTTCACTGAGAAGTTCTAACGCAGGCTGTACAAAGAATGATAAAAAAACCTATTGGTTGGCTGTCCCACTTGGATAACATATTTGTGGTAATGAGTCATAGAAAGGAATAATTGATAGGTCTCTTAAAGTTACTTAACTCGATAATCCACAGTATAGAGTATAGTGCTGAGAAGGATCAAACACTTGCCTATCTGGATGTGTTCGTCAACAGCAAGTGGATGGGAAATTAGGACATCATATGTCATATATCATAAACCCCCCTGATTAATAAATACCTGAGAAAACGATCTAGCGATCATCCAAAATAGAACCGCCTAGTCATAAAAACTCTGAGAAAGTAGTGTGCTTATGTAAGCCTGAAAAAGTTCGAGCCTAAATTGACCATATTTAGATAACTTTCACGAATAAACCAACCATATCTTTCATCAAATATCTTTGTCAAAGATATTGTATAGTGTAATACTCAGCCTTTAATTATAAATGATATGTCTTCGAAATATATCTTTTATTACATTTACCCCTATCGTCCTATCTGTGATAAAAAATTTAACATTAATTGTCAATTTAAAGGATAAATGATGGGGCCAAGTTTGGATGTAGAATTGTACATTACCTTTTGAGTATGTACTACTCTGATTTTGTATAATGATAGAGATATAATCTATACAATAGAAAGAAATAGCCTATAACGAAACTTATTAGTACTATTGCCGATGGACGTGTAACGTCTTTTAAGAAAAAAACTGAAAGGATTAAAATGTCAGTAACTATGCTGAAAAAAATTAAGTATATATATTTTTGCAGTTATATAGTTAGCTGTAAATGGCATCTCATATCTGGGTTAATATAGAATATTAAGGGTATTTTGGAATTTGATTAGAATACTGAAGAAATAGAAAATATTTGATAAAATATTTGATCTAGTGTCATTTAATGAAATTTGTTTTGCCATTCATATCAAATATTTGATTAAAACCTTTGACAAAAGTTCTTTATCAAATGTAATATTGGCCTAACAGGTATTCGAAACACGGCTAGCTGGCAAAAAGACAAAACAAAAATGTATATTACATGAAAAGGCAAAAGTAGTGCATCGTGCCCTAGCTGCATGGCGTTTACCTGGCTTTCTTTGAATTTGATACGGATCCTTCATTTCAACATATTTTTGAGGCCGGAAATAGAGCGAAACATTTTACCTTCAAGTATAACAAAATTATTTGTCAACTTTTTAAGTTTTGACAACAAATATTGTGATAATCGAATCGACTTCAAGTGAAATTTTATGATTCAGGGTATATGAAAAAATATAAGCTTTCTTGCAATGAAATACCTATAACAGATCTTAACCCCAAAATTATCGTATTGCCTTTAACAAATTATATTTACAAGGGAAACATAGAATAATTTGCTAAAGAAAATAATACCTAACACGTGGAGATTACCTTGTAAAGTTGGTGCTGATGCTTGAAATGTATTCACAAGTATGCCGAATGAAAATGTTGCAAAGTGCACGAGACAAAATGTGGGTTGTGCAGTAACCGGAAAATTTCAAGAAAAAGATAAGAGTAAAGCACTAGTGATTATGATCGCATTGCTTAACACTTACTAGTGAACACTTTAGGGTATTAGCTGAAATAAATCTAACAGTCTGTGTTTCACAATGCTTTGGTTAAAACGCCTGATCACTCAACGCCTTTCCTTAATTAGTTGGGTTAAATGGGATAGGAATTATGTTCATACCAGAAAGGAGATTTTTCCGCTCTATGTTCGCCGCTAAAAATATGGGACCCACACGGCCCTAGAGGCATTACTTTTACATTTCTCTTCAAAATTTTCAAGTAACCCGCTGAACGCGGACCATTGATTTTTATATCTTGAATTGGACCTCGTAGTTCAAACTGGGCCAAATTTTAAGCGCTTTCAATTTTAGGCATCAAAACTATAAAGTCTACCAAAAAAACTAAAGAACCAACAATAAAAAAAACCTTATAAAACACCAAAACAGTATTTTATTTCTATTCCCACCAACGTAAAGAAACTTGTAAATTGGTTATATGAGCCATAAATAGGTAATATTCATTCAGTGAAGTATATATATCCAAGTAAACACTATTAAAGAGCATCTAATACGAAATCAATATCCAAAGGGATTTATAAATAAAATTTTAACCAAAATACAACCAAGGTCAATTCAAGAAAACACAAACAAAATATACATAGTTAAGAACAACTTAACTAAACACCAAACAAAAGTATTAGTTCCAAACCTCAGTATAAAGTTCGGTTATTCATCAAATAGTTTTTTATTATGAATTAAGTTTGCCAAAATGCTTTATAGTAGCACTGTCAGTCAGTAAATCCATTTAATATAATTACTGGGATGTAGTAAAAAAAATGATAAGAAGGCAATATTGCTTCAGGTCAAAAATTGGGCACTTAAATTTTCAATAATAAGTAACACCAAAATAATAAATGTCTGTTTTAATATACAGAAAGTGATCAATTTCTGGCTACAGGGAAAAAACAGTGTTAGTGCTTTCTTCCAGCACATTCCAGTTGTCTTTCAAATTTATATTGTTTCTAACATATTATGTATATATTGCAATAGATTCCGTAGATTTAATTTCACAAATATTCACATTCATTTTAAAAGTTTAGATTTACCAAAATAAAACATCTTATTTACAAAACACCGTCTTTAATTAGATGGGGTCCTACACGCTGCTTCCAATTCAAACTGTCTCACACCAAGGCATTCCTGTCTTAGGGAACATCCATAAATTACGTAAGACATTTTAGGGTGGGTGAGTGTCTGCTAATATCTTACGCAATCTTACATGGGTGTTTGTGGGTGTCTGAAATGGACTTTACGTAAGATTATTTGAAATATAGTATTTTAAAAGATTATGACTTTTATTTCACGAATTTAACTATAGAGAAATTAAAATTCTACTTAATATGCACTTTCAAATATAAATATTGTGGGTAGAATTCATCCGACAGCTGGTGCAATCCGCCATCAACTAATTCGTGGAAGGGACATTATTCCGATACTTCTGGGAATCCGAAATGTTTTGTTTCTCAGCAGGCCGACCGCTGCCGTTACTGGGAATTCCCTTAAAGCTTCCAAAACACATGAAAGAAGTTTCCTGATAGTTCGTTGACTTGGTAGAATAATTACAACAGAAATATTTAAATACGGACAGCTGGCGATGGGATTCATTCAGTTGGCGAGGGTCGTATTGTAGTTAAGATAAATAGTAAATAGTTCTGTGAATATAAATTGTGTTAAAGTAGTGGAAATAAACTAGAGTGAGTGGGACTGTTTTTAAATAAATCCAAGAACAGAACTGAACCCGAGTATGAAAACAAAAACATTACAGTGATGTCAGGTGTGGGGTGTATTTTGGAAGTGGAAAAAAAATAGACTAACGATGTTTAAAGCAGTGAATTTGGACCAATTGAAAGTCACTGATTTAAAAAAAGAACTGGAGGAAAGGGATTTAAAAATTAGTGGCAAGAGATGCCCTAATAAATGAGGTAACGATCCCGATACTTATTTGTTTGAAGTTTCTGGTAATAGAGATATGAGTATGCTATTAAAAAAAATGGAAGAAAATTTAGAAAGAAAACTACAAACATTACAAGATAATAATAAATTCATGAAAGAGGCTCTAGAAGATAAATTGTTAGAAAATGCTAAGTCCTTAGAAGATAAATTGCTATAAAATTCTGAATCCCTAGAAGAAAAATTAGTAGAAAGATTACAAGAAAATTCTAAAGCGCCAGAACACAAACTGCTAGAAAATTCGAAGTCTTTAGAATCTACAAAAATTACACGGAAATGCGCAATCCTTAGAAGAAAATTTGAAAAGCATGGTACACGAAAGTTCAGAAATGCTAGAAGAGAAAATAGTCGAAAATGAAGCCCGAATTGAAGATCTGAAGCAGACGACGGTCAAATATGAAACCCGGATGGAAGACTAAAGCAAACAATAGTTGAAGAGCTGAGTCAGACGACAGTTAAAAACAAAACGCGCATAGAAGAGTTAAAACTGCTAATGGAAGACGAGATCACCAAAATAAAAGAACAGGTTTTGGCAAAACAAAGGGGAGAAACACCATCAAAGACCGAAAGCAGAAGCAGTCTGGAAGTAGTGGATTCGAAAATTGGCCTCGAGGGAACAAGGCACAAGATGAAACTTTAGAAATTTGAAGGAAACTCGTCATGGACTAATTAGTGGCGCCAATTCGAGGCTGCAGCAAAGCTGAACGGATGGTCGGCAGAGGAGAAAGCAATAGCATTAACCCTCGCTTTAAGAGGGTATGCTACAGATATTTTGCAAACCTTGAATGCCTCTGAGCAAGAAGACTACTATCAACTGGTCAAACATTTAGAGTTGAGGTATGGCCAGACATATTTGGAGCACGTCTACCACTCCCAATTGAAAAGTCGCCACCAGAGATCAAATGAATCCCTACAAGAGTTTGAAGCTGATATTGCCCGTCTGGTTCGCTTTGCCTATCCAGCCACACCGGAAAATGTAATTGAAAGGTTAGCAGTTCAAGCGTATTTGGATGGACTTTGGGACCACGAAGCCAGACAAGCATTGACCCTAGCTCGACCGACTCAATTAGTCGATGCACTGGCTCGAGCTCTAGAATTCGAGGCTGCGAAAAATACCTACAGAGGTCAAGCCAGGGTTCGAATCGTTGACGGAGAATCCGAAGATGGTGGAAACGATGAAGCCTCTGTAAGAAAGATAATAGAGAAAGTCCTTACCGAGAAAAGACAACTGAGCTGTTGGAAGTGTGGCAAGGTAGGACACATAAGGAGTCGTTGCAAGGAGAGCAACGGAGGCCCGACTTCCTCGTCGGAAAACTAAAAAGGGTCGATGTGAAGGGGCCATCGTCGACCTGTAGCCAACAAGCCCCAACTATCTACGCACATGTCGCTTTGCTACGTAACCACGTTAACAGTGTCTTTGTAGATGGCCTTATTAATAAGAAGCAAATTGCAATGCTGCTGGATACTGGTGCGACGAAAACAGTAATTGTTTTAGAGATAATGATAAAACCAAAAAAATGACAACTGCGAACAACGACAGGAGAAGAACTAATGTCCATGGTGAAATAGAGGCTGAAATGACCTTGAGAAACATAACCTTCCTACATCGGGCATTAGTGGCAGGCATCGAAGACCAAGTCATCATTGGAATGGATGTCATGAGCTCCAAGGAATTTCAATTAAACTTTAAAGATGGAATTCTGCGAGTGAATGACGAAAAAGTGGTGCTTCATGGAAAACAATCATTGTAGATGCTTGCCTAGATAGGAAAGCTAAAGCTGGAACAGTCATGATGTTTGATCCCGAACTTAACGACGGAAATGTAACCAGAGGAGTCGCACTGGGGAAGGCTCTGTTTCGTGTCAAGTAGATTGTGCCAGTAAGAGTAATGAACCTGAATCAATACTCGGTGTTGCTAACGAAAGGAATAAGATTAGGTCATTGTTCAACAATTTCCTCTGCAGTCAGAAGCACCCATTCATCCAAGAATTGAAAACCAAACCAGAAAGCAAAGTTGAGGGACATCGTTAGAATCTACCAGGATATCTTCGACGTAGGGAAAGGAAAGAGAGGATGGAGTAATCTGGTGAAACATAAAATTAATACCGGCTATGCTTAACCTATTCGACAGTCGGCGAGAAGACTAACCCTAGCTAAAAAAGACGAAGCCGACAGGATAGTCCGCGAAATGGAGGAAGAAGGTGTTCTCCAGTTGTCCTGGTTAAAGAGAAAGATGGTTCGACCCTATTTTGCGTGGACTATCGGCAATTAAACCACGCTACAAAGAAAGACAGCTATCCTCTCCCAAGAATAGACGATACCTTAAATACGCTGGCTGGATCGAATATGTTTTCCACCCTGGACTTGAAAAGCTGTTATTGGCAGGTGGAACTAGCTAAGGAAGACCGGGAAAAGACAGACATCAGTTCGGGACTTTACCAATTCACGGTAATGCCATTTGGGTTGTGTAATGCTCCAGCGACTTTTGAAAAATTGATGGAAACAGTGTTAAAAGGGCATTCATGGAAAACATGCCTGGTGTACCTTGACGACATTATCGTGGTTGGAAGATCATTTGAAGACCACGTGAAGAACCTGGAGGAGGTGTCAGCTGTTCCAAGAAGAGGTGCAATTTCTTGGACATGTGGTTTCCACAGAGGGAGTAGCTGTTGATAAACAGAAAATCAAAGCTGTCCAGAAATGGCCGATACCTAAAGATGTCCACCAGTTAAGAAGTTTCCTGCGGTTATGCACGTACTATCGTCGGTACGTAGCCGGATTTGCCAACATCGCCAAGCCACTTACCAGACTCACTGAGGGGAAGGTGCAGTACCAGTCGGAAGAGGAATGCCAGCGATCATTCGAGACACTGAAAAGAGCATTGACCAGTGCCCCCATTTTAAGTTATCCGTTGCCAAATGGGAAATTTGTCTTGGATACCGACGCAAGCAATGTTGGAATTGGTGCTGTTCTTTCGCAGATCCAAGACGGTAAGGAGAAAGTCATCGGATACTTCAGCAAGACCTTGAGCAAGCCTGAACGGAATTACTGCGTTACTCGCAGGGAACTCTTGGCTGTAGTAAAGGGGGTAGAACATTTCTACAAGTACCTTTATGGTAAAAGATTCCTCCTGAGGACTGATCATGCAGCACTGAAGTGGCTCTTTCAGTTAAAAAACCCCAAAGGACAAGTGGCCAGGTGGATTGAGCGGTTGCAAGAATTCGATTTCGAGACTGAACATCGACCTGGAACAAGCTATAAGAGTGCTGATACTCTATCGAGGAGATCATGCCCTGATGACAGCAAACATTGTCAGCGAGCTGAAGAAAAAGGGGCTGTGCTCTGTAGAACTACCCTTATCGATGACTATTGGCAATCGGAGGAGATCCAGAAAGACCAGAAAACGGATCCGGAGTTAAAAGAAGTTTTCCGGTGGAAGGAAGAAAACAGGAAACCTATGTGGCAGGAGATTTCCCGTTTCTTGCCCACTATTAATTCATACTGGGCTCAGTGGAACTCCCTCATCCTGGAGAATGGACTTCTGAAGCGCGTCCTGAAACCCTCAGAGGAAGGCAAGGACAGAAAGCAGATTGTAGTCCCTAAAAATCGGAGACCAGAAGTTCTGCGAGAACTACATGACGGTACAACCTGAGGACATCTGGGAGTGACCAAAACCCTGGGGAAGTTGAGAGGACGCCAAGCAGATGTTAAGGATTGGTGCCGGAAATGTACAGTTTGTGCAGCAAGTAATGGGCCTCAGAAGCCACCAAAAGCTCCCATGAAGCAATATAACGTGGGCAGTCCATTCGAAAGAGTAGCCATTGATGTTGCCGATTTCCTGAATCCGACTCTGGAAATAGCTACATTGTGATGGTGATGGACTATTTTAGTAAATGGGCCAAATCGTATGCCTTGTCGAAGGAGCCTAGACCGTTGCTGATGTCCTTGTCAAAGAATGGATCAGTCGTTTTAGAGTGAGTTGGGCTGTGTTTTTAAATAAATCCAAGAACAGAACTGAACCCGAGTGTGAAAATAAAAACATTACAATATAGTCATAACATTAACCAAATGTTATTAAATAAATAATAACCAAATCCTTATTTATTATATGTATTTCCTTACAATAAATAACGTGCAAATATTTTAAGGAATAATATCGTCAAAAATTTTAATATATGTAAAACTATTTTAGTAGTAAACATGTAACGGCCTAATTCTACGAAAACTTGTCTTTCGAAATTAAATATATCGATATGTATATTAGACTGGGGTCCCATAATGTCATCTTAAGGGGTCTTTCTTCGCGAACTTCGATTTTTTAGAAACAGAGTGGTTTATCAGTTACAAAATTCCAAAGCTAGAAAATTAAATCGTAAAAACAAATAAATTTTTATAGAAAATTCAATTTCCTTCAGAATATATTGTTTTTTCAGATATGTTGTTTAGAAGATTTGACTGAATTATACTTATGAAGTAAAAAATCGAAATTCGGGTTGACAGGCCTCTTGATATTAAAACTAAGGGCTCAAAATTTGATGTTAACTTTTTTTGTCATGATAAATAATATTTTTGGTTCCCAATCAAAAAATAATAGTGAATTTTTTTGGCCCAGTTTAATGTAGGTTCGTTCCAACAGAACGTATAACCGATACACAACCGATAATCGCCGTGCACAGTGACGAGTTACCGTTTACAATGACGTTGCGTTGCGTTGCTTATCGGTTTTGCGTCATGTTGGAACCCACCTTTACTTAAGTGTTTTCATAATGTTAAAATGCTTCTTGCATTAATATTATGAGTCAGAGACTTTATTTTATAAATAGATTATAATAGATATATTGCATTGTATAATATATGTAAATCTTTATATGCTTAAAATGACAAATTTTGAAAAAAAAACAATATTATACGTAAGAAAAGACTGGACTCTTGTCAAAAAATGACAGGTAATATGTAACAAATCGTAAAACATCTGAGTTGTACAACAAGTATTGATAATTGACATAAATAATTAAATAAAAATTTTAAATAAACCCTTTGTATTTTGTATCATTCAAATCTCGGAAAAATACTGGTTTTATTGACATATAAAACTTGTCTTACAATTCATTTTTAGTCTTGTATTTTGCAATTGAAATTCTGTGTTACAATATTTTCTTTTGAACTTGAATATTTTTTTCTAAAATGATTTCCCTACATAATTTCCTCCTGAAATGTATTCTTTGAGCCTTCCTATACCTTTTAATATACTTTAACACTTTTGAAATCTTTTTTATTTAGTTCTGCACTTTAAATGAAATTTAACCCGTAATACCTTTCTTTATTTTCCCCAAAATTTAAGTTAATTGAACTGTTCTTGACCTATTCTTGTTTACATTATACTATTTGAATCTATGCAAATATTTCTAACTAATTTCCTTACTCTTTGCTGTTATATTGTTACAATTTTTTAATACCTGATAACCGTTTTACTCTAACTTTACTTTTTGATGTTCTACCCCCTTAATCTTTATCAATTTAACTATAACTCTTTTTATCTGTTTAATTTGTTGTCTACTTTAAGAATTTGATATATTTTCCCCCTTTATGTGATTGATTTTCTGTTTTGGACCTTGACTTTTTATTCATGGTACTTTACTTTTAAATTTACATATTTCAATTCTATTCCTCAAATTAACTTCCTGTTTCAATTGGATTCTAATATGATTTTGTATTTTTAGCTACTATGAATTTGATTTGGATATGTGTTTTTACTGTGCAAGATTTTCACTGATTTAGCTGATTGAATATTGGACATGATGATCATCGTTTTGGACTTTAGCACTCAATTGTAAGTATACCTTATATTTTTCCTACTAGATCTATGATATTTATGGTTTTTACAATACATTTAATTATATACTTACTCACAGTGTCATGTCTCCCTTGTGAACAAACATGCTATTACGAATACCCTAAATTTCATATCTGGTTATACAATATTGATAGTTAAATTTTGATTCTTGGAACCTATATTATTATACTCAATCTTTATTTCATTACAATATATACAGCGTTTTTTTTGTAGAAGGTTCTCCAAACTTGGAGGGCAGATAGGTGGGCTCTTGTGCTATATTATGTAGCCCATATAACATCTAGATATCTTATGGTTTTTGTTTTTTTTTTATTTAATATTTTTTTTCTTAATTCTCAGATTTTTACATTTGAACTGTTCTAACTTTTTTATTTTTCACTGTATTTATCACCAAATAAACTTAAAATCTAATGTATGATTTTTGTTTGCTCTTCTGCATTCGATATTTGACACAAATTATTGGTTGAAAAATGATATGAATTCACAAATTCCGAGGTTCCATAAAAACGTGATTAAGTTAAACAATTTATCACTTTACAAAAAAAAAAAAAATAGAACCACATCGAGAACTTCGAATGCTTACAAAAATTTCTCTACTTCAACCCCTTTCCAACCATATATCAAATGTATTGGAAAGTAATCAGTATCATAATACAATTTGAGATTGTAACTTAAAAGTTAGAACTACAAAAAATATAACATACATCAAGTTGCAATAATTTGTTATAAATTTGGTTCAAACCTGCTTTTACCCCTACGGATGCAATCGCGATACCTTTTTCTGACTCCTACAGTGGTAGTCTCTAGTCGCATCTCATCCCATATATGGGGCCAGTTCTCTCAATTCATGCGTCTATAACTTGCTGTACAGCCACCTTTTTAAATGTTTTCACCAATTTAATTGGTCTTTCTTTCAATGGAATTTCATCTAATAAGATCGATCATCCCGCATTGTTTGGAACGCAACATTGATATATTTCTCTTAGCTTATTAGATGAAATCTCATTGGAAGACAGGCCAATAATATTTAAAAAAGCTGGCTGTCCAGCACATTAGAGGCGAACTGTCAAAGAGCTCCTGTAGATTACATTCCTAAACGCGTGAATTGAGAGAACTGGTCCTATACTATGGCCTCTAAGGTTGCCAGACATGATTCCCTTTTATTTTTTTATATGTGGACGGGCCAAGTAATTCATTTTAATTTATGAGAGAGAACTAGAAACCAAAGAGCAGTTAAGAGAAAGAATAAATGTTGCTTTTGAAATAATATGGGATGAGATGCGATTACAGACTACAACTGTAGAAGTCAGAAAAGGGTGTCGCAATTGCATCCGTAGCCGTAGAAGCCGGTTTTAACAAAATTTATAACAAATTATTGCAACTTGATGTATGTTTTATGTTTTGTAGTTCTCACCTTGTAAGTTACAATCTTAAATTTTATTATGATACTGCTTACTTCCCAATACGTGCGATATATCGTTGGAAAGAGGTTGAAGTAGAGAAGTTTTTGTAAGCATTCGAAGTTCTCGATGGGTTTCTATTTTTTTTTTTTGTAATGTGACAAAGTGTTAACTTAATGACTTTTTTATGGACATTTGTGCTCATAGAATTTTTTCAACCACATATTTGTGTCAAATATCAAATACAGATAAGCAAACAAACATAATAGATTAGATTTAAGTTTATTTGGTGAAGTAAAAAATAAAAAGTTCAAATGCAACAATCTCAGAATTTAGAAAAAAAATTAAAGTATAAAAAACCTTAAGGTATCTAGATGTTATATGGGTTATATAACATTAACCGACCTATCTGCCCTCCAAGTTTGGCGAATTTTCTACAAAACACCCTGTATATGTTTTATATATATATATATATATATATATATATATATATATATATATGTTTAGCCCATTAAAATACACGAAATCGTTTAGCAATAATTAACCGTTTATCAATAACATCCCTTTCTTGGTTTGTACTCTGGAAAGAACAGTTAACCTGACCTTTTGCCAAACTCTCATTTGGCATTTTCAAAAGTGAAAATCTAAGAATAGGCCTTTGATTTTGTAAGTGTTATATTAAAATTAACAAAATGTTGTCACAAATAAATTGATTAAAAGTTGAAAAACCATATTTACTAAGTAATGAAAGTTGCACACTTGTGAAAGCTCAATAAATGACGATTATTAGGTAATATAAATTTTCCTGGTTTCTATTTCAATAGCATGGCGATGTTGAATAACTTTTGGGACGGTTTCAAATTTGTTAGTTTTTGATTAATTTAGTTTAGTCTTTCACATTCGAGTCAATCCATCTTACGATTTTCCCTCCAAGCAATCTGGCCGCACTGTTAGGCACTGACAGTATGAATATAAAAAATGTTTTTTAATGACTAAACCAGTATTACAAATTTATTTTAGCATTCTGCACTGAAGGTCGTCAGTACTTACTAAATAAGACAAAACGAGGAACAAACAACGACTGAGGAGAAAATAGTACCCACCCGTTTTGTCTTTCCCTATTTATATATAGATTTGTATCTCTTACCGTTTCTTAGAGAGCAATGTTATCCCTTGATATAAAAGTCTAAAACTCTTGACAGAGACATATATTGTATAGTTAAGGAATTATTTGATTATTAAATTTTTGGAAATTTAGTAACCTTGCCGTATGTACAAAGACTATAAGCTATTCAATCTAATATTGAAATAAAACTAACTATTTTAATGCAAACCAACCACTCCAAAATTAATTAAAAATAATTATTAAATTACTTTTTAACCAACTTCAAAAAGAAGGATGTTCTCAAATCGTCTATATATATATATATATATATATATATATATATATATATATATATACATATGTTTGTATGTGTGTAAACCGGCTCAACGAAATTGGGTCGTTTAATCTCGGTACCATGAAGTGGAATCTTGAAGTGGTCCCATATTTTTTTCTGGGTCCAAACTTATACTATATTTTAGAAAATCGGTAAAAACTCTTTAATCGATTTTCTTATATAGTAACTTTTGGTGGAGACGATAGTAGTAAAAGAAATGTCTCCGTTCGGAATTTGTGGTATAATAAATTGAAAATTCATTGGAATAAAAATAAATGTCATTTAATCAATTTGAAGTTCTCATCTGGTCTCTAAATACAGTGTCTTCATAAGTTCAAATCAAACGGGAAACTTTCTTTTGAGTAATATTTGGAGAAAAAGTTATTCATCATAAAAAGTTTGCATGATATGAAACGTATACTCTAATCATAACATGTCACTTTTTCAATTGTATATGAGGTTTTTCAGCAAATATAAATCTTGATTAAAAGTGAAGTACTTTTATTTTTGTTAATATCTAATAATTTTATGAAGCAGCATAATTACAGTCAAAAATTTCAGTACTTACGGCATTACTCGAAAAATTGTATAATAAATATTCATCTAACTTTTCCAGCTATATACTAGGTTTGACAAAAAATTAACCGACCTAACCTTTGGTGGAGGCGACACTATTAAAAAATCATGTGTCTCTTCGGAACCTGGGGTGTAATAAATTAAAAATATATAGGAATGAAATCAAAATAAATGTTAGTTAATCAATTTCAAGATAGAGGTTGTTAATTGCTCTCTATATACAAAGTGTATTCATAAGTTGGTATCAAACGGAAAACTTTCTCTAAATAGGATATTCATCTTTTTAAGGAAAAAGTTTTTCAAAAAAATGTTTGCATGGTTTGAAACATATACTGTAATCATGTCACTTTTTCAACTGTATATGAGGTATTTCAGCAAATATGAATGTTGCTTTAAATTGAAGTACCTTTATTTTGGTTAAAATCTAGAATTATGAACTAGAAGTAAATAGAATTAAAAACTGCATCTAATTATGTTATTGCAGTAAAAATTATATAATAAATATTCATGTGTCTTTTCCAACTATGTACTAGGTCTTACAAAAAATAACAATTTTGCTTAAAAATAAAGTCATACTAGCTTAAATTGTTATCAAAATTTATTTGAACTGAAATCTGCAACCGAGTATGCAATATCACTAAATTTCGCGGAGGAGAAATTAATATAATTCGAATGAAATCAAAATCTCCGATAATTGACACACCTAAAATGTGGAAGATTTCCCAATCTTCTACAACTCAGTGGGCCAACCTAAATTTTCTTAATACACATAAATAATTAGAAAACAAGTTCCTGTATCTATTCAACCGTAAACGAGATTGGTCAAAATAATGAATGTTGCTTAAATGTAAAATAACTTATTTTTAGCAATATCCAGAAAGGTAATTAGATTTGAAAACTGTATCCAATTAAGCCAGTACATCAGTAAAAACCGACTTAGAAAAAGAAATGTAAAAAGCAAAAAATATGTTTTCCTGGAACAATTAAATATTTTTTCAGAAGTGCTTTAATGAGTTGTAATGGCCAACTTTGCTGTTCAACTTAGGAGAAAAAATATATAATTGTTGTAGTTCATTTGATAAGAATGGTAGATGATTTTGTTAATTATACTGTTTAGTTAAGTTTGTTGCAATTTTGCAAATATATGGTTAAATACACACGTAAGTGCTTGACAATTTTTTTGTTCTGACATAAGACATATAACTATGACTCTTTTATTTAAACCGATTAGTTCTATCATCTACCATATCTGCATATCTGCATTGTATATTATATATACAATATATATATATATATATATATATATATATATATATATATATATGCTAAAAACTTAATTACCTTGTTTTAAAAGATTTTGAAGATACTTTTGTAACAGCGTTACTCGGGTAGGAATTGGAATGGAGTGTGAGTTGTTCAATTTCCTTTCTTGGATTTAAAGTATCTAACTATTTATCCTCGAATTACGCTTCTTGTTAGGGTTCAATATATTATGAGATTTAGTTTGCTTGTTTCCAATTGACTCCGAGTGAAAATCGCTTTTGTGGCCTGATCTTAAGAAAACTTCGTTTGAAGTGGCCTAACAATACTGGAATTCTTGTTGCGTGTGTTTTCCTTTAATGTGCGCGCGCGCTTTTCCATACGCCTTGGAAACTAATCACACAGAAGAACATTAGTATTTGGCGCGATATCATGATATTCGGATTGAGTTTGTGAAAATCGACAGCAACTGTGCGAAAGTATTACAAGAGTGCAATTTGAAACTGTCTTAAAAGTGGAACCAGCTCTGAGGTAACACAGTGTTTAATCTTTTGATTGCATGATTTTCATTTAAGACTAATCCTAGGTATATATTTAAAAAAATTTATGATTAAGCTAGAGCGCCTATGATTTAAATTAACGAATTTTTATTATGACGTCTGAACATTTAGCATGCCGTTAAGAATTATACATACTTTCTGGAAAATTTATTGTTTAAGTGAAGTGTACTCAGCAAGCCCGTTGAAAAGACAATTGTAAGTAATTTATTAAAAGGAACAGGACATAATCTTTATGTAGTAAAGAAAGAAGGTTCTTCAGTACTTAGAAACATTAATCGTTCTATTCTTCAATTTAAACCAGACACAAATATATCTATATTGTATATATATATATATATATATATATATATATATATATATATATAAACAAAATGTGTTGTAACGGCTGAATAGTCAAAACAGAAACTTCAGTTAATGGAAAAGCAGCCTGGTAAAACTACAGGTTTTAGGAAACTCTTTCGGATATACTTTTATCAGTCAGTCACTAAAAATAATTAAGTTATACAATGTACATTATTATAAGAGAGTTATTTACAATAATCAAGGTTATAATATGAATAGATGGTTCATCACTTAAATATAAAGAAAAAAAAACAATTTAATTCAAATCTTAATTTCAAATATTCATACATTTCAAAATCACGCATCATTTGTCTATCACAGTATCATTTCATAGCTTGGTCCGTATTCAAAAACATTTTTTGATCTTTCTAATTGACAGACAATTCTTGTCACTTCACATACTCACAAAGTATGAAAGTATTCTTATATTAATATTATTACCTCTAATTTTTTAAGTGATGTACCATCTATTCATATTATAACCTCGACTATTGTAACTGTCTTATAATAATGTACAGTGACTGACGAAAGGATAAAAGTATATCCGAAAGCTTTCATAATAAAAAGAGTTTCCTAAAACCTGTAGTTTTACCAGGCTGCTTTCCCATTAACTGAAATATATATATTATATATATATATATATATATATATATGTATGTATGTATATATAGATATATAGACAGATAGATAAATAGATAGATATTCCTTTATGTATACTACAAAGCCAAGTTTGGCATACTACAATGTTACAGAATAGAACAGAATTACACAGTTACATATTTCAAATAAATACAGATTTTTTTACCTCAGTCTTACCCTGTCTGGATTATTAAAGAATTCATTTATTGAATAAAATGCCTTATTGACTAAATAATTTGTTAAATTTTTTTAAATTTTGGCTTGAGGCAGGTTTCGAATACATTCAGGCACACTATTAAATATTTTTGTAGCCATATATGTCACATTTTTTTGAATATAACTGAAATTATATTTTTGTGGGATCAAAATAGACCCCAGTCTTGTTTCATAGCTATGACTCAACACATCTCCTTCAAAAAGATCCTTATGTTTATGGACAAACATAAAGCAAACAATAATGTACATACTAGTTAACGTCATGATTTTATTATTTATGAACACAGGCTTACAGCTATCTCTTTTTTCATTTGAAACATACTTCTGATACATCTTTTCTGAAGTAAAAATACTCTCTCAACTTCGGAGGAGTTACTGCTTCACGGCTAATATTCTGAGCTACAGTTCTTAGTGCCTAGCAATATTTAGATATACTCTGAGCCACACTCCCGACATGCGCCCTTCAGTCCAGCCTTTTATCAATATTTAGCCCCAAAAAAGAAACTTGTCCTGAAGGCTGAATATCTGTATTTCTATACGAAAAAGTGAAAGTGTAGTCTTTTCGGTTACCAAATAAAATACATTATGTCTTTGACATATTTAACAAAAGGTCATGGTCCGAGAAGTACATGTCTAGAGTGTGGCACGCCCTTTGCACACTTGTCAGAAGTCTATCCGAGTCTTCTTCACTATATATTAATTTCGTATCGTCTGCATACAGAACTGTGAATTCATCAGTTATATTGGTAAGTTCGCTAATATAAATGATGTATAATAGGGGCCCTAAAATCGAGCCCTGAGATTATCTGTCTACCATACAAGTCATATTCAAAAACCTGTTGAGTGCGATTACTTAAATATGAGTTTAATAGATGGAAAGCGTTTCCTCTAATGCCATGACTCTCTAAGTAAGATGATTCACATTGTCAAAAGCTTTTGACAGGTCCATAAACATACCTAAGGTAAGTTTTTTACTATTTAAAGAGTCTATAATTTTATCAATAGCCTGATATATCGCTCGTATGGTTGACTTTCCACTGCGAAATCCATTCTGATTATTAGGGTTCCGTATATACAGTATACGGATACCCTTATAATATCACTCAGGATTTCTGCCTCTGTCACATCACAGCAATTTTCTCCTAAACTACTGGACGGAAGAGGTTGAAATTTGGTATGAAGGTAAAGTTTGGTGACTTGATCAGGAGGACATATCGCAAAAGAAGAAACTTTGATTTAAGGGGTACTTCTGGGGGGAAAAACTAAAAAAATCGACCGTTCCCCCTCCTGATCTCCGAAACTACTGAACCTAAAATTTTGAAAAAAATAGAAAATATAGAACGTTGCCCGAACTTTACAGGAAAAATAAAGAGAAACCATTAATATTAATTTTGGGGGGCAAATTATAGAATTAAATAAAAATTTAAAAATAAAAAAAAATCAAACTCATCATGTAATATATCAAATGAAAGGTCTCATTCTGAGGAACACAAATATATTTTTTTCATATTTAAATAAAAATTAATTAAAAAGATATTAAAGAAAATATACCAAAATTTACCCATTCCCCCCACCTTATCTCCGAAACTATAAAACGTAAAGTTTTGAAAAAAAATACTTTTATAGGTTCTGACCAGAAGTTTACTGGAAAAATAAGGAGAAACATCTACTTTTCATTTTGGGGGGCAAATTACAGAATTAAATGGAAAATATAAAATTAAAATTGTTTCTATCCCATCATGTAATATATCAAATGAAAGGTTCTATTCTGAGGAACACAAATATATTTTTTTCATATTTAAAAAAAATTAATCAAAAAGATATTAAAGAAAATATACCAAAATTTACCCATTCCCCCCCCCTTATCTCCGAAACTATAAAACGTAAAGTTTTGAAAAAAAATACTTTCATAGGTTCTGACCTGAAGTTTACTGGAAAAATAAGGAGAAACATCTAGTTTTCATTTTGGGGGACAAATTACAGAATTAAATGGAAAATATAAAAATAAAATTGTTTCTAACCCATCATGTTATATATCAGATGAAAGGGCTCATTACGACGAAAATAATCGTATTTTTTTCATATTTTTAAAATAAATAAATTAAAAGATATTAACAAAAATATAAAAAAATTTACCCATTCCCCCCCCTTATATCCGAAACCATAAGCTGGAAAATTTTGAAAAAAATTAAGTTATAGCCCCTCACCTGAACTTTACTGGAAAATTAAGGAGAAACCCCTAATATTTATTTTGGGGGGCAAATTATAGAATTAAATGGAAAATATAAAATTAAAATTATTTCTAACCCATCATGTTATATATCAAATAAAAGGGCTCATTATTACGAAAACAAATATATTTTTTTCATATTTTTAAAATAAATTATTAAATTATTAACAAAAATATAAAAAAATTTCCCATCCCCCCCTTATCTCCGAAACCATAAGCTGTAAAATTTTGAAAAAAATAGGTATAGCCCTCACCTGAACTTTACTGGAAAAATAAGGAGAAACCCCTAATATTCATTTTGGGGGGCAAATTATAGAATTAAATGGAAAATAAAAAATTAAACTTGTTTCTAACGTATCATGTAATATATCAAATCACAGGGCTCATTATGACTAATACAAATATATTTTTTTTATTTTTTTTAAATAAATATTTTAAATTATATTAAAAATATTTAAAAAAATACCCATTCCTCCCTTTATTCCCCAAACTATAAGACCTAATTTTTTTTATTTACAGGAAAAATACGAAGAAATCTTTAATATTAATAATGGGGGGCAATTTATAGAAATAAACGGAAAATAAAAAATATCAAATGAAGGGGCTCGTTATGAGAAATACAAATATATATTTTTAAAATTAATGGTTTACAAGATATTAACATAAAGATATAAAAAATTCTCATTTCTCGCTTTATTTCCGAAACCATACTACCTAAAATTTTGAAAATAATTAGGGGTACTGGGGCTCACTTGAAATTTATAGAAAAATTATTAGAAAACCTCCATGGTAATTTTAGGGACAAATTATACAATTAAATGGAAAATAAAAATTCAATTTTCAAACGAATCATGTAATATATCAAATAAAAGACTCATTATGGGAATTACAAATATATCATATTTTTAAATCATTTGTTTACCAAAGATATTAAACATCGACTTAATTCCCATTTTAGAAACTATACTATTTAAATTTTGAAAAATATATTTTATTTGTATTTTTAAATAATTTGAATAACAGATTTAATAATTTATAATTTAAAACTTGACCTATTGTGCCCTTTATCTTCCAATCTATAGAGCCTCAAAATTCAGGCAATAGATTATAAAAGGCTTCCCTGAAAGTTTATTAGTAAAATAAAACTCTAATGTTAATTTTTGGGGGCCAAATTAGAAAACTAAATACAGCGAATCTTGAAGGTGGGACGGAACCCTTACAATGCGAGTCCAACTCGCACTTGACCAAATTATTCTCTACTAGCGAATGCTTTTCTAAAAAATTAATTAACCTACTATAAATTGCTCTTTCAAAAATTTTATTGATATTTGAGAGTATAGATATGGATGGACCGGTAATTTTTTTCTTCATCTACTTCTCCAGTTTTATATATTGCCTTAACTAGTGCATTCTTGAGAGAGTCGGGGTATATACCTGTTTTAAAACAGAGATTTAATATGTGGCACAAAGGTCTTGCCATATAGTCTGCCGTTACTTTAATAATTACAACCGGTATATTATCATCCCCTACTGTTTTTTTGTTTTTTAAACTTTTTATTATTCTACATACCTCTACACAATCTGCTGGCCTTAGGTACACTGAATTTAGAGATGTCTTTGTTGGAAAAATATTTTCTGTATACTTATTTACATTTGGGCACGCATTTATAAAATAACGATTTAATTTATTAACTGTTTTTGATGAGTTGTCATATTTTTTTGAGGAATTGTCAAGACGATCTCGGATTCGAAGTAGTCCGAAAAGGTCCGAACCTGCAGCCACCCTTCGTGTTGGAAGAAGAGGAAAAGCCTTATGAAAATGCCAAGTGAGATTTTGGCGAAACGTCAGGCGACCGTTCCTTTACAGGGACAAAATTTTCAACGACGAACACCCGGACCATCAAGAGAGCTATATATATATATATATATATATATATATATATATATATATATACAGGGTGTAAACGGTTTGAGTGCAAAGATTTTGAAGAACAATACTTCAGGCAAAAACAAATCAAAAAGCTTTATAACATTTTCTAAAATAAACTATAGTTTTGCCAAAAAGGACACATAAAATTAGAGTTTATGTAGCCCTTGCTACAGTGAATAATACAATAATTTCGATTTCAAAATGTCGGTAAATCTAAATATGTAAATACTCAATAGCTTATACATCTTTAATAGCCACATAATGAAAGTTGATTATTTAAACTCGAAATATGCTTTTATAATTTAGTGTAAGTTTCTCCGAATAGATATGGCAACGTGGCATACAGACCAACTTATTTACTACATTGACGACGACTGAGAGTTACGATTGTTTTTTGCGATTTCGATTCTTGTAAATAAGAATGGATAAACGGTAAACTGATTTGAATGATATCTATTTGATGTAGACTTCGTGGTTTGCTTTCCATTTAATATATTTTTTAAATAAATAAAAACAGTTGTGATTAGTGTGTAAGTTCGAAAATTATGAATAGTGCGACAGTATTTATTTGTGATAAGTAATGGCCGATTATACCATTAGGGAAAGACATGACATGCTCTTAATTTATGGGGAAAGCAGACGTAATTGCACAATAGCAAGAATGTTATACAGGGAAAGGTTTCCAAACAGACGTCTGCCCAATGCTAGGACATTCGTAGCTGTTTCGCAGAGGCTTCTGGAAACAGGTAGTGTAATACCACAAATAAACAATCGCGGACCACAGCGACATAATCGTATCTTAGCTGCTGAGGATCAAATACTAGACCTTATCGACATCAACCCATATCGTAGCACACGGAGTATTGGAAGTGAGCTGCAAATTTCTCACACTGTTGTTCATAGAACATTACGGGAACAATTGCTCTATCCATATCACATGCAGCGGGTTCAAGGGCTTTCAATTAATGATTTTCAACCAAGACTCAATTTCTGTCGTTGGTTCCTCAGAAAGCATCGTCAATTTCCTAATTTTGTGAACAATATTTTAACAACAGATGAAGCAAGTTTTAATAGGAATGGTATAATAAATTTTCATAATACGCATTCGTCGTCTGAGTTAAATCCACACGAAATACGCCAGTCAGTATTTCAACACCAATTCTCAGTTAAGGTGTGGGCTGGAATAGTTGGTGAATACTTGGTTGGGCCATTTATACTGCCTGCACGTTTGACAGGTGAGAATTACCTTTATTTTTTGAACAATACGCTACCAGATTTGTTAGATGAAGTGAACCTACAAACACGTTCCAATATGTGGTACTTACATGACGGAGCACCTGCCCACGCAAGTCATCTAGTTGTCGACTTCTTAAATAGAACATTTCCCCGTCGTTGGATTGGTCGAAACGGACATACGTTGGCCAGCAAGATCTCCTGATCTCAATCCTTTAGATTTCTACTTATGGGGACACATGAAAAGTAAGGTTTACACGACTCCAATTATTGACGAAAATGACCTTAGACAACGCATTTTTGACGCTGCTGACGAAATCCAAAATATTCCAGGAATTTTTTCTCGCATACGTGAAAATTGGATTAAACGGTGTCGTGCTTGTGTCGATAGTAATGGTGAGCATTTTGAACATTTGCTGTGAATAATCCGTTGTTTCAACTCAGTTCTATCATTATAATAAATTCGGTAAGTAGGATTACATATTTACTTGTCTAATATAAATAATATTAATTAAATCAGTAATAATGACTCTTCGAGTAATTTAACTGGTTAAAAACTACATATACAGATCTCTTGAGTTGAATATCATATTTACCCAACTTTGTATAATTGCATAAAAGAAACCGTCAAATACAAATTCTAATTGCAATACCTTGTATTAAAAACGTAAATATTTTCAACAAAATATTTCATACATTTTTATTTAATTCTAAGGTCAATATCATGTCAATACAAAAACACAGGTGTTTATTTTTTTGTCGGCGTAGTCATTCCTTTATTATTCGCGCTAAGAGTGAATCTGCTTCGAACGCGAGCGACGTTGCCGGATTGACAATAATTTACTTAATATGTTTTAGGGATTTTCTTGGTTATTAAGGCCTACTGACCATAGTGGTATAAGAGTTTTTTGTTTAAATTGGTGTATACTACCTCCACCTAAAATATATGCACTCAAACTATTTACACCCTGTATATATACACTGTCACTTAACGTTTATAAATATCCTTTTGCAAAAAGATTTCTGATCCCAGTTTGCTTACGACAATTTGTAAACGGACATTCGAATATCTGGACAGATAAAATTAATTATTTTAATTGTATGATATATAGCTCCAAAGTACATATTTAGTGTAAATATTTTTTGACACTGTTGAAACATTCGATTCTTAAACGATTTCTTTATTATTTTAATATTCCAATTTACAATTGATTTGATGCTTATTAGTGAAATACCAAACAATAAAATAACAATTTTACATTTGAATGTACCTAGTTTTGTGTGAATTGGGGAAGCGGACTAAAGGTACTTCGTCATATTTAATTATAAGATAAATATTTGATTTTATAGCGGTCATTTATAAGTTAAATATGATGTTCAACTATATGTATATATATATATATATATATATATATATATATATATAGACTGCCTCAAGAAAACGACAATTTCTTTAAAAAAAATTATAGTAAAAGTTTGACCTCTTAATATTGTGAGGTGTATTATTACGACTATTGGTTTTTTAACAGTAATCGCATTTTTTACTCAAAACTCGTAATTCAGCAATCTGAAAAATTTAGGCAATCTTTGTTCTTAAATGAAATTAAATTCCCAACATTTTATTTTGTGTAATTTGACGTAAAACGACCCATTTTCTAGTAATGTTGTCTTAACATTGATTTGATTTGCAATTTTTTGTTTCGATTTTGGATTTTAGTAACTACCAGAAATATCAATATTTTTAATGATAAAAACACATAATCTTGAATGAAATTTAATACACTGCAAAAAAGGTTTCTAAATATTCTAATTAAATTCGCTCCTTTTAATGTTGTTGGGCGTTCAAATGAAATTCAAAATTACTTTTTTATTAACGAACTAGCCGTTACTCGCGGTTTCACCCGCGTACGGAATGTTCAAGCCTTCCCAAAAAGAAATAATTTATGAAATATATGGGTTATCCTATATAAAAATTTTTCTAAGTTGTTTGAACCACCCTACTTAACCATAAATTCACCAATCCCGAATATATTTCACCCAAACTGCAAGAGATTTTTTGAATCACCTTAAATAACTGTAACTCCACTTCACCCTTTATTGCAACCATCCTGTATATGCTGCTGTTTTATAATTTTTTGAACACCTGACTAATAACTTTTCTCTACCCTATATTTCAGCTATGCAACTGCTTATGGTGTAACAATTATTTCTGATATTTTTTTAACCACCTTTTAAAGTAAAATTTCTCTTTACTATAGATATATATTAATAAACCTTTATATGAGTTTTTCTAACATTGTGTTAATCACTGTAAAACTATAATCTTGCTACTCCCCATATTTAAGATGTTCCATATAGTAGAATGCAACTATTTAACAATTTGTTTTAAACTTTTTTGATCCATCCTAATGGAAATGATGTGGAACCCTTCGTGAGTCACAAATATAAAAACACAGTTTTGCACCCTAACACCAAACTTTTATTGAAACTAAATATAACTTTTTTTGGACCACCCCGTATAACTAATTCCACTCCCCCCTTATTTCCACCACATCGTATATATCCAGCTGCTTATAGGACACCAAATATAACTTTTTTTTAGATTTTTTAAATCCATGTAATTCTACTCCGCTCTAAGTTTCCTATATACAGAACACAGTGAGTTTTTCGTGGGGAATTTACTTTTCTTTACGATGATCAAATGTAACTAATTCCTTTTTTTCTATCATTGAATTTATTCACAATAAAAATGTTTGATAAAAAACATTTTAAAAAAAAATATAACCGTCTTCCACCTATAACTAAAAAGCCTAAAATAATTATAACAAAATACAACTCTAGCAAATAAATAACACATTCAGTGTTGTTAGGTACCTATCCAGGAAGTAAAAAATGTAAACATTAAAAGGTGCTCATTTTGTACAAATTAATTACCTACCAATCTAGTATATTTTTGAAGTCGGTGCCAAGCAAATCTAAAATCCTTCATTGCGTACTTATATACTACTTCATCAAACTTGATTGTTGCTTGACACCGACTTCAGAAATTTACTAGATTGCTAAGTAATTAATTTGTACAGAATTAGCACCTTTTAATGTTTACAGTTTTTACTTCCTGGGTAGGTACCTAACAACATTGAATGTGCTATTTATTTGCTAGAGTTGTATTTTGTTATAATTATTTTTTGCTTTTTACTACAGGTGGAAGTCGGTTATATTTTTTAAAAAATGTTTTATTTTCAACTTTTTAGTTCTTTTGAACTCAGGTAGTTTTCATTCTCTATTTTTTATTTTGTATGTATAACCTTAATAGACAGGACCAGGTAACATCAAAAGCCTCAACATTACACAATGATACATTTTCATTTAAATTGACAGGTAAATGTTTACGAACAAAATGTACTAGTACGCGTTGACTTAATAAGCCCAAAATATATTTATGTCTTATAGACCATGCCAGGTAAAAGGTTTTTTCAATTTTTTTTACAACTCTGTATAACTAGAGATAATTCCACTCTACCCTATGTACCAACCATCCTGTACATACGACTGCCCACGGACAAGCATAAATTTGTTAGCTGCCGCCTGTTAACTATTTACGGAGTCAAATCCGTCCTATATTTCAACTATAGTATAACTCCTTGTGGGCTACCCCATAAATTATTTAATTTTTAATATTTTATATTATCGCCCTGTGTAACATTAATTCATCTCCACACTTTATGCAACTTCTTATGGGCTAAAAAATAAATAATTTTTTAATCACGCTGTATAAATATAATTCAACCGCATATATTTCAACCATCCTGTATATGATTTGTTTACCTCCACATCATATAACAATTTTTTAATCACCCTATATAATTTTAATTTCACATTTTTTCCAACATTTTTATACCACCAAACGTCCACTCCATCCTATATTCCAACCATCCTGTATACACGGCCGCCTGTGGACCACTATCATTCTACTCCGTCCAATCAATCATATAAATGCAACTCCTTCTATCACTTTACTTTGTGATTTTGTTTGCTATAACTAAACACCCTGTGTATAAACGCACCAAGTAGCAATTTAGAGTTTGACATGTGTTGTCACTGAATTTTCTATTAGGCCGGGAGAATGTGACAACCAAAAGCACCGTCTTCGCAAAATGGAAAAAAATTCGTTTAAATAGATATTTGCCTGGTATACAAACAAAACGAGCTTGGTACTCATTGATTTAAGGAGCCGAAAATACTATGGTTTACTACCTATATGCTTGAGATGTACATAGAAAGTTTTCAAATTCGCAATTCAAACTTCCCGTGTCTAAAATTCCCTCACTATTACGTTGGAATTAAAATATTTACGAGGAAATGTTCGTTATGTCATTTCGATGAAATTTTTGATAATAATTTTGTTTTTTTTCTGCGATTTTCTGCAAAACTGCAAGTCGCACGTAGCAGAAAATTATATAAGAACACCTAGGGATCTTCCTTAATAGATTAAACGTTAAAAAACTATACACATCTATAAGGAGTTTTCGAAAAATCGACCAATATGTTAGAGATATTGGTTGATTTCCATGCACGCATGTGTTCATTCACAAATTTCATAACTTTACCAATAGAATTCTTTTTCAAAATTTGAAGTTTCACCAATCCGGATATATACTCTATTAAACAAGACCATATTCATTCAAAACGGTTCACCACAGGAGAAGAAATCAGGTAACATACACACAAAAAAAAATTCAAAAAAAATACTTGACGAATTCATAACCTCCTGCTTTTTGGAAGTCGGTTAATAATTTCTGTTATAATTTAAAATTACCGTGTTGTCAAGTGAAGGGAAAGTGTGTACTGTTTGTATTACGGGATTAGAAAGGGTTGAGTCTGTTTTTTGTAATCTATAAGAACGGTAACTGGTAGAAAAATTTCTTGTAGTCATTCCAACATAAAAGATGTTACAATCTGAACATATAAGCTTATTAACCCCTGACCCGTTGTATATATTTTCATTGTCTTTAGCATTAAATAATAAGTTTGATAGCTGAAATTGCGATTTAAAACAGACTTCACTTGAAAACAATGTAATTTTAAATTAAAACAGAAATTATTATCAAACATCTGTCTAAGAACAAATCCAAATTTTAAATCTGACAAAAATTACTCATGATTATTACTTAACTACCAAATTAACCCTCAAATTAACTACCTGTTTGTATTACTGATTTAGAATGGGGGTTTTCCGTGTATTATTAATTATATTCCTAGTTCAATTTGTATTCAAATTTCATTCTGAATGTGTTTTTACTCTGTTCAGTTCATACATCTAGTTATGTAACTTTTTGTTAATGATTAAAATGATTTAGTTTTAATTTTTCATTGACGTGTATACTTTTGAAAATGACGCCTAAGCCTCGAGACCAGTCACATATTGTGAATAAATTCAGTGATAGAAAACAAAGAAATTAGTTTCATTTGATTGATTGACTATCACAAAGTAACGGCTTCCATAATACAATTTTCTTTATGAGTTTACATACCTCAAATTTTTACAGAATCATGATTTACGATCAAAATAATGGATTTGTACTTTGCCAAATGCTTAAAATATGATGGGATTTCATTCACTCTTCATTACTTTAAAGGAATTTATTTTTCGGAATTCGCATGCGCAGTAAGGTTTTGAGAAGTACAAAGAAAACTGCATTTAGAGCAACAACATAAACAACATAAAATATAACCAGAAGCAAGAGTAGACTAGAGCAATGCAATTTAGCATAAAAAGAGCAGATGTGACTGCAGAAATGTGATCAAGCAAGTAGTTTTGCAGGCAACTTCCACAAATTGCACCTACTTTGATTTTCGATCATTTATCTTACCTGTTTTTCAGAAAGAAAACCGATATCAAAACATTTTGTTTAATGTATGAACATCAAATTCTATTAAATTTGACAGGAGAACGGTTCAAATAACAATCGAATTATACCAAGAGTTTTTCAAGCAACAACCTTATCCATAATAAAACACACTCAGACACCGCAGTTCCCTTCAAAGCAATTATTTTTGACAGAAGAAAATATCCAATGTAGACTGCCTGTTAAAACCCAAGGCTTTTAGGCTTCTGAATAAAATCATAACAAATGAGGAATATCTACTTACTAAATGATCTGGTATATTACTTGTCTATTAATCCCTTTTGGTGTAAATTAATAAGATCTTTGTTTGTGTCTGTACTCCCTGTTAATGGTAATATTCTTATAAGTATGTTCTAAGAATACATTCAAGGGTATATTTAATGGGACTTCGACTGTTGTTAGGTGAAGCAGTATGTCTAAGATGTAAGTAAGGGATATGAAAATCTTGATTTTCACATTTACAAAAATCGAAAGAGGTTGCCTAAATAAATCAGCGGTAAAACAAAAACTTACTGAAATTATAATAATATTCATATGGACATTTATTATTATTTACTTTCAAGAGTCTTGCACCCATCTAAAAAGTTTTATTTTATTGAAATATTAAATGAAACTGAATTTTAATAATGCGTTATTTTACTGTTTGGTATGTGGTAACATCACTAAATGGCAGGATTTGAGTTGTTCGAGTTTATAAGACGCAGAATTATTGTTCTGGTGCAAAAAGGTTTATATCGTCAACAGATAGGGAATAGACTGAACATTACTTGAAGCACAATGACCGGAACCTTAAGCCCGTACAAAGAAGCGGGTGAAGTTCAAAGCAGACCTGGAATTGACCGACCCCGTGTTACCACACCACGTGAACATCGGTATATTGCCCAATCAGCCCGTAGGAGTGATCAATCACTGTTTGGGCCCTAAATTCGCAGTTCGAGAGCCCTTATCACAGGATAATTTCGAAGGCAACAGTCGCAAGGAGAGTTTTGGCCTCTGGTTTGGGATCCAGGAGACTTTTAAGAGTCCCCATATTAACTGCTCGTCATTGAACTGTCTTTATACAGAGGGCCTCAACAAAACTGGCCTTTATTAGTTTAATGAAGAAACGTGCTTCTTACTGATGAGTCCCGGTGTGGATTGGGAATTGATTACTATCGAGTAAAAGTTTGAAGAGGATCCGGAAATGCACACAGACTGGAAAGAGAGTTGCCCGTTACCGTGGCTGGGCAGAAATGTTGGCACGTGCATATCGCCTTAAGAATGTTATGAATGCAATCATTATATCTCTACCCAATGAATTATGTGACCAGTTTGTTTTAATGGACGGCAATGATCGGCACCTTCTGACTAGAGCCGTTCAAGAAGAGCTGCTAGATCAAGATAACAATAGATTTGAATGACCACCGATGTCACCTGATATGATTTCCATCGAACGCACCCAGAACTCCACAAGAACGGATCGTTGCTGCTTCAGAGGAATGTGAAAATTTATCTCCAAACCTGTGGATGCTGTCATAAGAAGCAGAGGTTCCAACACCCAATATTAACTTGACTTGTTTAGTTATCTCTAAGAAAATTTAATTTAAAATGATTTATTAATTTTGGCAGAACTGTGTTAATTTAATTGTTACTTTTTAATTTTTTACATTTTTTTATGATTGAATACTGACATTCAAAATTATTTAAACTATTAACGATATATCTTATACTTATGTGGTGCAAAACTTTTAGTCATTATAAGAATGAGATTTAATGACAAAAAGTTTAATGACCAGAGTTTAGTATTTCCACTAATATGAGATATAATGCATTTGTAAAAATTTCTATCTAAATTAAATCTTCATGTTGCCATGTGTATACTTTAGTCTTGCGTTATAAAACGCTAAAATTAAAACAACAAACGACTATTTCGAGCGTATGTTTAACTCCTATTGTAACTTTTATTTAATTTGTCCACTACTTTACCAATGCATTGTATATTAATAGTTTTTAGGGAGAGTCGGCTCCATGATATTTTATGAAGCATTTGCATCTGTCCGCTGTTAACAGACTTCGCTCTAGTGCAATAAATCGTTAAAGAGATACAAAGCATGTATTGGTGGAAAAGTAGTTCGACATCATGGAATGAAATGGAGACAATTGTTCGACCATATTTAGTATCATCCGGAGAAGTCATAAATAACACTTTTAGGTATTTCCTCAATTTGCCAGAATTTGGCGAATGTCGTTTCCAAAGTACAAAGAACATAATTCAATTTTAGAGCGCAAATACTAGGTAATACAAGAGCTTCAATGGAGAATACAGGAATTGTTTAATGTATTTGTATTACTGAAATTCCTATAAGCATCCAAATTCTCAACATAAGCAGTACATAGTACAAAGATGCTGATTGTCTTCTGCCTAGTTGTAGCTTTGTGAGTTAGTAATACTAGTGCAAGAAGCCCTTTAGTTAGCAAAGCATTGTTCATTTAGCCCTAGCATAAAATCAGAATGTGCAATTCTAAATCCGCATTTAATGAGAACAATGAATACTCTTTGTGTTAATTAATATAGTTACTTTGCTAACTATTGTTCCTTGCAGATCTTCTATTGGTAAAAGTTTGCTAGTACAGTTGGTGGGATAATCTAATCTGGCGGTTGTAAGAAGGGAATTTCTGTAACAGTCGTCTTTAGTTAAAAACATCTAAATCTCCGGTGTATGATCTCTCTAGAAGTACGGTGGTTATCAACTAGACTTTAATGAACAACATATGCTCTACTTTATATAAAAAAATTATGGTATAAAACCAATAGAGTGAATATATGAGAAAATTTTCTTATAATTTATTAACAAATTAAAGTTCATTTTGATGAAATTCTGATAGAAAGAATATGTTACCAGCTATTAATTAGTTCAAACAGAGACTTGAACAGACTTCTGAATCATATGCAGGCTAAACCTGATTTAAGCCCATCCATATCTTTCATCTGTTGACATAAATGGTAAATAAATGACAAATATTCATTACTAAACCAAAATATGTTCCTGCTGAATATTATTAAATATGACAACCACCTCAAGTTTCTTCAAATGCTTCAAAGTTGACTTTTTTCATTTATTTATTATGAAACCACATATCAATTGATATCCAATTAACATAAAAATTAAAAATAATTAATAGCAAAATCCTAAGTAATCAAGCATATAAAATCCAAATAAAAATGTAAAGAAATTTATAGAATTACTCAACTTATCAAATTATGAAAAATGCATCAATCATACAATTCATAACAAATTAGCAAATCCAAATTAAGCACAGAAATTTATTAAATTTTATATAAAGACATATTCTGTCGGTCAATTGTTTCGAAGCAACTAATTTCTCAGCAATTTGGTGGGATTTACAGAAATTACTCCCATAAGGAAATTTTCAAACTAAATAATAGCCTGGGGAAAAGAAATATAAAGACAAGGGTGATTTTTTTTCAACTTTTTATTTTTTTTCGGTCCCAACATGAAAGACCCAAAAAAATTCTCTCAACGTTTGAGACCTTAATATTAATATTAAGTGCTCGATCAAGACATGTAAAGATTTCCCATTAAAAATACACAAAAACTGTGAATTATTTTTTTCTTTCTATAGCTCAGCGGCATTTCATGTCATCGTTATGACTGTGTGCAGATATTTTTCAGAATTGAACGCTCTACAAAAGTGTCCATTGCGGCCAAGTCGTAACTCACACCGGCGAAGTAGTACGGACCACTAAACCTGATTTTTTCAGGAAATTAGCATCTCTTCCCAATTATCTCGTAATTGACCAGAGCTACAGGAAAGAGGTAAATAAGGAAGTTCAATTCCTTTAAAAAAAGGTCCTATAAACCGGATCGCCAAGATCAATATTAAGCGAGATATTAATCCTTAAATCGAATCATTTTCGCCAATAAGTGATTCAAACGTATTAAATAAAAATCACAGAAAAATCAATTCAAGGCTTAATCTTGCTAAATAATGATCTTAGCGATTCGGTTCATAGGTCCTTTTTTGTAGGAAGTTGAATATCCTACAACTTTTCAACATTTTTCTTATAGATCTTGTCATTTTTGAGATATTTGCGAAAACATGTGAATTTCGTTAAGAATCAGGTTCGGTAACCCGTACTACCTCGCCGGTGTGACTTACGACTTGGCCGCAATGGGTATTTTTGTTGAGCGTTCAATTCTGAAAAATATCTGTCTATAGTCAAAGCCATGCCATGAAATGCCGCTGAGTTACAGAAATAAAAAATCAGAGTGTTTGTATATTTTCAATGGGAAATCTTTACATGTCTTGGTCGAGCACTTAATATTAATAGTAAGGTCTTAAACTTTGAATGAATTTTTGTTTGAACCATTCCAACCAAATTTTATGGTGGGTACCGGAAAAAATAAATAAAAAGTCTAAAAAAATCAAGAGAGGTTAATAACAACTTTTAATAAGAAATTAGAAAATCGAGTAACCACTATGGATAATAAAGAACAAACTTTGATTACGACCATGGAAGGCGAACAATGTCAAAATACCAATATTGTAAACTATATCCAGAATGGAAATTGAATTTATGCTAATGAAATAGGCATCTGATGGCTTCAGATATTAATGCTTTCCTAGTTACTAAAAGGTTCCACTAATGTCTAAAACAATCTTGTCAATTTCACAATATTAAAATCTGTATAAGACAAGTGCTGATACTGTAAGGGTCAACAGTCAAAAAGTCTTTTTTGGAGTGTAACCAAATTTCGCAATCGATCTCTTTTCTTCCACCATTAACTGAATCTGAATCGGCTTCTCTTCAAGAAAATTCTTTAAATACATTGCAACGAGGTCCAATTTAATGAAGGCTATAATGAAGATTGACGTTTCATTCCTATTTTTTTGACGTTTTTGGTGTTTTTACATTTTCAATGTTTTGGCATTTTTGTCTTTTTTACTTTTCATTGCATTTACGTTGACATTGACATTATTAATTATTTTTTTATAGTTTTAGGTTTTTGCCACAATAAATTTGAAAATTTTGACTAACTTTATATTGTGGTGTTTGGTGTATTTTAAGGATAAAAACGGTGTATCTCGATTTCCGGCAAAACTATAAGTCCTAATGAAGAAAGTTAAATCGCATAGTTGTAGGTAATTAATTTATATGACAAATACAAAAAACTAAGATTTTTGTTTTTAATTTTTATCTTTAGAAAAAAATCTTTTTCGCGAAATTTGGTGTAAATTTACATTTTTATTGTCTTCTAAATCTACCTCAATAAATATAAAGCCATTGACAACGAAGTCAGAATAGACTTTGAACCGTTTGGTATTCCTGCAATATACGTCGTTTTATTTCTATTGTGGTGTTATTGCCCAAAAAACATAAAAGTTACATTTTATATCCCAAACACACTGTACTTTTTTTTTATTTAAAATATTTATTTTGACTTAATATCGAAAAAGAACTTTAATTTTCAATCGAAAATTCTCACGTCAAAATATCTGCTTCTTTAAAAATATTTAGTAAGACATATTTTGAGAAAGTTATAGAATGTTCTTTAATTATATGTGTTGATGCCTATTTATTGCAATTTAAGATTATACATACATACCTGAGTGACCGACGGAAAATTGTAGCCCATCAAAAGGTATTTTATAGAGAACTGAGGAAGGGACTAGAAGGGTCTGGGCATTAATATTTAATTTTCGGATTCGAGTTTCTTTTGTTTCTTTGCATTTTCAAATAACATTTACCATAGTAATGTATATATTAAAAAACAGATATTTTGACGTGAGAATATTCCATTGAAAATTAGGGTGCTTTTTCGATATTAAGTCAAAATAAGGTGAAAAAAAAATTTAAATCTAAAAAACTACAGTGTATTTGGGACATGAAAAAGTAAATTTTCACCAAATATCGTGAAAAAACCAATTTTTTAAGAAAATTTAAAAATACAAAACCAAAAACTTGGTTTTTGAATTTTTCACATAAATTTTGAGGTTATATGAAAAAAGTGTAAAAACAAAAGTTGTAGATATTTTTTTACCTACACCTATGCCATTTAACTTTTTTCTATAGGACTTTTGCCCGAAATCGAGATAAACCGTTTTTTACCCTTAAAACCCCACCCTTTCCTCCTTCCCGACCTCAGATCGCCAGTAAATTAGTTTTTCTTTTATAGTTGTTGTATTCCTAATGGACTTCATCTTACAATATTTTTTTTTGGTTTAAAAAATTATCGACCATGATCTAAAGTGATTAAATTCAGTTCTAGCTATTTCACGTGGATGAGCATGTATCTTTTTTGTTCCCTAATAATTACTGACACCCATCCCCCCATTCAATCGCAAAATTTTTGTAAAATGGCTCCTCAAATCTCTATTAATTTAAGGAATTAATATTATAATTCTCATATCTGTATTATTTTCGGTTTCCGAGAAATATTAACTGCTTTCTTAAAGAATACCACACTTGCCTCCTATTGGATAACTGAATGTTCGCAAATTGATAAATCCCCCTTCTATTTATTTTAGAAGGATATGTATTTCAAGATTCACACCACTATTACTTGATATTTCAGATATATTGATTCTTACTAAAACGACATTTTTCCCATTTCATATTTTCCTCATATTTTTGTTTTGTCAAAATGACAAATCATGTATTACTACTTAAAAGAGGAATCAAGTTCTTAATTCTTATGACTTCTTATTACTTTAGGTTCCGTAAAAATAGTAAAATCTTAAAATTTTAGCAAACACTTAATAATCGTTATTATTTCTTTGGGGAGAGGAATATATACACCATTTTCATTCCTGTACCATATTTTGTTTCCATATATTTTTTTAATTTTTAATCAATATTTTTTTCTGGATAGGGACACTCTAATCACCTAGCGAAATATACTTTGCGATACCTGTTTTCATGCCTATCAAATATACACAAAAATTCTGTGAACCCTCTTCCTAGGAGTTCGACCATAAACACCCTGGCAGGACATATTTATATATTATAAATATATTGTAATGTTATATTTTGTATAAATTTTACTTGTATTTAAGAATTTATTAAATAATGTTAAAAAATTTGCTTCCTTATCTTTTGATGACTCTTTTTGTCTTTTCTCAGGTCTTCGGTCCTGGGTTTAATATATCTATTTAATTCAATTGTTTATTCACTTATAACAAATATGTGTTATTTTATTAATAATATTTAGTGGTACCTAATTTTCTCAGACTATTAATATGTTATTAGTTAATGATTGCTACAATCTTGAATCTGTGAATACAAGTTGAGATGACAATAGTTGTCAAAATTACTTTTTTTAATTATTTTACCAAATATTTTTTTTCTGGATACCCTAATCACCTAGCGGTATGATATACTTTACGACCTATTCTCATACCTATCAAATATATATAATATAAATCATAAAAATCGAGGGAGTCATTTCAGAGGAGTTCGACCACTAACACCGTGACATGAGATTTTTATATATTACATTACATTAAAAGTAGTCATCATTTATTTTAATCTATTACTGAATAGAATTTAACAGATCTAAACATGATTAATGTTTTTATTTAGGATAGTTTCCAAAATATTTTATTAACACAACATCAAAGGGTAAAAAATTCATTCATAACTAATTATGATTTTATTGGACCAGTGAAAATAAGTCCTAGAATAACAATCTATATACCTACTTACAACAATATAAATACCTACTTCCATATATACAATTTTTGATTGATAGGCAACTGCCATTATAATATCTAATATAATAATAATGAGTATTTGAGCTAATAATTAAACCTACGTGCTCAGATTTTACTGCTTATTTCAAGTGCACGAATAATAATAATTTTCCAACTTGATAAAAGAAAACTTATGATGCTGTTAAAGTTGATATTATGAGGCTTGTATGGGTGAGATTTTAATTAAACTTATTTAAAATTATTGTGTGTTTGGTTTATAAAACTTTTAATTAAATTTAGCGGGTCGCGAAGTTCAGATGAGCTGAATAATAAGGTAATTTAGAAAAGGAATGTATGGCGTTTAATTGTTTACCTTAATTAATAAAATAAAAATAATTGCACTACGTGTAAAAGTGATAGGTAGTGTCATGAAACGACTTTTTAGACATAACAAAGCTTTTTTCTTTTAAAGTTCTAAATTGGTTTTCTGCCCTAGAGCATTTTTATAATGTTAATTTAGTTAAGACAGAAGTTAAAACCTTTTTTTTTCTATACAAGATTGCATGTTCCAGATTTACTAAAGCCTTTATTATATTATTATGCTACCTATTGACATATTTGTTAAATTATTAAATAGAAATAATTCGTTTAAGTAGGTTTTAATTTTCCGAGTATATTTAAAGCTGATTTGATTTTAAATTAACTTACCAAAGTTACACTTTAAACATAGTTAAATGTAGTTTGAAAATGGATGACAACGCAGTTAGTAGATACATGCACTGAGAAGAAATGAAATCTCGAATGACAGCATTAAACTGCTGCAGGTAGCCGTGACAGGTTCAGTTAACTTTAACAGTTTTTCGTATGGCATTCATGACATTAATTCTTTGGATGTCATATATAACATCAGTTGTCTACAAATAAATTTCGTCGCCAAATTGAAATTTCAAATTTAAGATTCATATATACAATACAACAATATTATTATTGATATTAAGTCTTATTATATAACCCTCGCCTGTTGCACTTTTTCGCCTTAAACCTACTTTTATTATTAACTGTTTCAATCTTTTAAGGCGCGAGATACTGAAAAATTTGAAATATTTTTTTTACAAAAAAATTAACCCACTGCAAAAATAATAATCAAAATTGAAAATATTTAAGCAAAATTACAGCACGAAAAGTATACATATATAGAATAGATAAGTGCCCAGTAATTAATAATATACATCATAATAATATAAGAAATAATACACAGTTGCGAGGGACCTCACACAAAGTAATAAATACAAATAATAATAGGTGTGAATGGTGTGTATTATGTATAAATTAACTACTAAAAAACTAATGTCGTTCAACTAGACCGAATAGCACAGAAAAAAATTATTTTCAAGTTTTCATACCGGCTGAGTTAAATCTAGTGTTACAGCAAATCCAAAATCTCGAATATATCGTCTTAGGTTAACAAAGAAAAATAGTTCAGTGTCAAATAAGGGCGTAGTGAAGGAGGAAATAAAACATTTTTTAAAAAATATAACCGACTTCTACCTATAACTAAAATGCTAAAAATAATTATAACAAAATACAACTCTAGCAAATAAATAACAAATTCAATGTTGTTAGGTACCTATCCAGAAAGTACAAAATGTAAATATTAAAAGGTGCTCATTCTGTACAAATTAATTACCTACCAATCTAGTATATTTTTTGAAGCCAGTGCCTCCTTTTCGGAAGTCGGTTAAAAATAGAAAAAATAATTTGGTTATCTGTGAGTTAAACTATCATACTAAGGTTGGCCACCTTATGGATTTGTTATGATTAATGTAAATATTAACCTACATTTTTCTAATATTCTACCCAGATAAGCAGGGAATGAATAAATGAATTTTCTAATATTTACTTTAATATCTCAGCGTTTTAATATTATAAAACTATACACTTTTAATTCCCATAAACGAGTCTTTTTATTTGCTCCTCTATATGATCCGCTTGATTGCTATAACAATATTTATCCAGATTTCTAATTTGGCCCCGAAAATTAAGATTAGGATTTTCGTTATATTTTACCAGTAAACTTTCAAAGAGGCTCCATATTATCTATTTTATAAGTTATAGGCTCAGTAATTTCCAAAATAAAGGAGGGACTGGGTCAAATTTTGTATATTTTTAACCGACTTCCAAAAAGGAGGAGGTTATCAATTCGTCGACATCTTTTTTTATTTATGCTTAGTGATTATTAAACAACGGCTTGGGAATTTTGATTACTACAACTGCATCATAATAAGGAATATTACAGAGAGGCACCATATAATTTTCTGTAACGTGAGATTTACGGTTTTCCAGAAAATCAGAATAAACAGTAATTAAGGGACTACATTGCAATGAATTTTAATGTATATTCAATGTTTTCTTTAAAACAGATGAATCAATTTGAATATTTTAAATTGTATTCTACAAAAATATATTTTAGCTTCATAAATATCTAGCTTAAATATATAATATATGTCACAAAAGTATATTGTACAGGGTGTTTGTAACGGGTTTCATTTTGACACATTTGAAGTCAGTTCCTTTTTGAAACGAAGTTTTTTTGACTTACATTCGGTTGAAATGGTAGAAATTATTCCATTAGTTTATCCAAACGAAAAATTGTTATGCTGGCGATCTTTTCTATATTGTAGGTGTGGGTGTGTGTGTGCCTGCATGAATCGAAATTCGGGAAGCAAGCAATGTGGGCAGTTGAAATATAGCGCGGAGTAAAATAACATTTATATAGTGATATTGGGTGGTCCATAAGCAGTTACATATAAAGGATGGTTGAAATATAAGTTGGAATATAATTATACTTACTCAGGGTGGTTCAAAAAATGTTTTGGGGGTGGCACATAAGTACTTGAAAGAAGTAATAATATAGTTATTCAGAGTGGAGTAAAGACATTAAAAAAGTTGTTAAATAAGCTATGCAGTAAGGATATTTAAGTTATAGGCAGGGTATAATTATAGTTATACACAAGGGCTGAAAAATTCTTAGAAGCAGTTGCGTATACAGGATGGTTTAAATATAAGGTGGCGTCGAATTATAATTATAAAAAATGTTATATAGTGAGGGACGTAAGTCCTTGCTTACACAAGGTGGTTGAAGTAAGGAGTAAAATTATACTTATTCTGGGTGTATCAAAAATTTGTTATATAAGCATAAGCAGGTAGGATATTTTTGAATTATTACATTAGAAAAATAAAAACAGTCAATAGGGTGGAGAGGATTAATACAGGGTGATTTTAAAGATATCAGGGCGGTTGCAACAGCGTGTGGAGCTGAATTATACTAGTACAGGCTGGTTCAGCAAATGATAGACAAATAAGTTATATTGGGAAACCAATAAACAGACGCATAGAATGAGATTCAGTGAGAGAGAAAGAGTGAGAGAGAGAGAGACAGACAGAGAGAGAGAGAGAGAGAGAGAGAGAGAGAGAGAATACCTTAAAATATTCAATAAAATTATAGCTTAAACAGATAAACAAGAAGATGTGTCAGAAAATAATGACTGATTCCACACGGGTTCTAAACGGTTCTTTTTCAAATATAAATTATTGTTAATATATTTTGAACAAAAAAAAATATAACGAGATCTTTCATTTGCTATATTACTTGATGGGCTTGAATTGATATTTTATATTTAGTTTTATCATATATATTAAGGGCAATTAGTTTCGGTGTTAAATAACATATTAACAAATTAATGTAAAAATATGAAATAAAATATATTTGTATTTGTCATATTTGATAAAGTACATAATGCTTTTGACAGTATTTAAATTTTTTCTTTTTCATTTAAATTATTTATATTTTGCCCACAAAATTAATATTAAAATATTACGATTTTCTGTTTATTTTTCCCGTAAAGTTCAAGTGGTGTCATATATTTATTTTAGTTCTTATAGTTGTGTAGATAAGGTGGAGGGAAATAGGTCAACTTTGCATATTTTTGATAATATCGTTTAAAGAAGTTATTCCAAAACTATGAAAAAATATTTGTATCCCTCATAATGTGTCCTATCTTTAATATATAGATTTAGATTTTATTATTGTAATATACTTATTCTTTTTAAACTATTTGCCGTGCTCTATATCCCCCGTTTTTCACGAAATTTTAGGCTCAATTCAGAGATAATTGGGTGGAGAGATTTGTGGAATTTTGTAAAATTACCGCCCAAAATCAGAATTTCTTTATTTATTCATTTATTGGGTCATCAAACTATGTAGGTACTGACACCAAATTTCAACCTTCTCAATCCAATAGTTTCGTTGAAATTTGGTTGTTCAGGGCGGTCAGACCCAGCAGTGATTTTATGACGGTTTTGTAAATTGAATTCACGGTATACTAAAAGTAATAAAGTACTATAATTAACAGTGAATAAGACATTTGTGAAAATTTCTACGGTGTTCCAGGATATTGTCACCTAACCCAAGCGACATGTAGATAAATAACTCGCATAAGAATAAAAAGCAGAAAATAATAATTGAAATGAAAAAATACATACATATATATATATATTATATATATATATATATATATATAAAATTTAAAATCCCATACAGATTTCCAATGTTCATGCAGTTTGTCTGGAAAATTCGTGTTAGTGAATTTTATTCGCTGTCCATGTAAAATTTAAAACAAAAAACATGAAGCGCATGTAACTGATAATAGTAGGGAGCGTACAAACTTCCATTGAAAAAAAACTCAAGCAACAGTTGATAAAATTTTTAGTGACATTGGTGAACTATTCATGTATCAATTCTTGTTTTTTTTTAATCGTGCATTTATTGTCACAGTTATAATGAAAATTCACTATCACCTATTTTCAGGAGAAGCTCTGTGGAATTTGTATGGGGTTACAAATCGTTAGAGGGATAGCAGAAATTATTTATTTCAGACTTATGAACATGATTTACATTATTTGTTTTTTTAACTTAATTATTTTTTCTTATATTTTGAATAGAAGCCTTTAATATAATAATTGTGTTACATATATGTTCTTCCAAACTTTAGGTTACCTACTGTCTTATTTAAAAGTGCTATCACGGGCCTAACATAATACCTGTTGTACAATAGTTCATTAATTCTCCCCACTTCCACATACGTTAGTACTGCACAGACAAAAACGTGTCGGGTGATTTAATTAAGTAAAATCTTCGTCATGGTTTTCTGTAATTTACTATGATATCCTGTTTAGTTGTAACTACTATGGCCAAGCTGGTATAATGAAACTAAATACTTACAGATTTTCAAATAAAGATCTACATTGATCAGTTCACAAGTGCGAAACGACAGCTCTTATTTGGAACATTTATACGCGTGGATTAGATAAATAATAAAACTACAAAATAAATTTATTTAGGGCGCAAGGAGTTAAAAACCTGTCATATGAAACATACCTTGAAACTGACAAAACCTGAATGAAGTGAGCTTCTTAAACTCTCTCTGTCTATATGTTATAGAAGTATGTCCCCGAACATGAACTTGTCACAGCTTTCAAGTAACTGATCAATATTTTGACTTGTGCTTTAATCAAACTAATGTCTACTGTCATCAATCGATAGGATCAAGTAACAAAAAATATACGAAATAAATACAAATAAGAATTTAATAAAAAACTAAAAATAGATATGGTAGAAAAATATTAAAAAAAAATGTTCCTTGATGACATCTAAATCATTAAACTATCTATATTTCTAAAAAATGTTATGTGATGTGTGAAAATGTGCAAAAGTGACTCTATTACTACTATATTATATCAATCTCTATGGAATTTATGACATGTCTTTAAAAGGATAGGTATAATGTCGGCGGGAACTTCGGTTCCTGGTAGGGTCTCCCATGCCGGTAAGGTCAGAGGGAAGGGTGTACGACGACTAAGAAGTGACTCACAGGAGAAAACCTGTCGAAAAAAATCCGAAATCCAAGGTGTCAACCGTGCCGAGGGATGGATGGCCATGCGTAGTTGGTCTAGAACGGAGCCTCTGAGATAACAGGTGACATCAAAGAGTAACGCAGCCTTAGTGGGGTAAGGGCGCTCTGCCCCACCGGACAAGCAAAACCACCCAACTCGTGGGAATAGTATATATAAAAGAATACAATAAAAAATCTGATGACAACAAGAGCAAAGAGCAAATGACAGACGCAACAAGGTTACGAATAGACAAAAGATAAGATAACGAGTACCCAAAGAAGAAACTCACTAGATAGTCAAACGGCATACACGAAAAAGGAAATAACAGGAGGTAATACGAGCTCGAGTAACGCAGGCGGTATGGCAAACAGAACGGTGATGGATCTATTGTAGGACGATGAAGAGGCAAAGTCCACAAAGAGAAGGCGTAGTCTTGCAGATGAAGACATGGCGGGACTAAAATTGGCGAAACTCGTTTCTGACAAATTAATGTTCAATAAAGTAAGAGGATACATAAATGCAATTGATACAGAAACCAGGGCACTAGGAGCGTTAATTATGACTAACACCAACACCAAGGTTGAGATTAAAGAAAAAGCAAGAAGGTTAAGAAGTATTAGCAGCGCGCTTATGACGGCCGATATGACAGCACTAATGGGAAAAGTAGAAGATTTATTTGGATCGAGGGACAGAAAGGAAGATGTATCGAAAAAAGATATGGGTACCCAAACTTCGGAGACAGTAGAAGAACACCTATAAATGGAAATCGAGAGTTATATGACGACAATATGAACAAAGAAGACCTAGAAGAAGTACTACAAATGAGATGGCCAGAAGATATGTTTAAAGTTCAAACAGTGAAGGAAGAAATAACGAAAAGTGCGGAGGACAGGGCGTTAATAGTAGATTACATGCAAAAAGATAACAAATTAATGTCAAGAATGATAGGGGAATCGAGTAAAGTGAGAAACTATATAAGACTAAATGAACAAAAGGAATCGGAAATAATATTCAAAAAGACATTTGGGACAATAGGGATTGAGGAGCAAGAAGAAACAGAAGAGCAATATACTTTTTACGCGAACTATGCAGACGAAGACGACAGATATATTAGAAATGGAAACAAATTTAGAACGTTAGTGAACCTCAAAAAGATGTGTATCAAAAAATAAATTAAGGAGATACATATAGCCATTATTAGAACGGAAGAAAGAACGGAAGAAATAGAAAGCTGGTACACTGCGCCTTCAATGACTATGAAGGGAAAGTAGTGCTCCATGAAAAATAGAACAAAAAAATAAAGAGAGGAATCCGGAGTACAGAGCTTTTATAATTGATGCAGGGGAACAGACATATGCAGACCTGGTGAAGCAAGTCAAAAACACATTAATCAATAAAGGGGCAGGAGACAAATTAGAACCATTAGGCAAACTAGAAAGGGTAAAAGGAAAAGGAAATGCGGCTCCTATAGCAGAAGTGCTAAAAGGAGCACCTGCAAAGATGCGGGTAAGAAACCTGGCCGAGGAGAAAAACAAGAAGAAGGCGGTCAACATTGTCAATCTGGACATCACAACTTAAGACGGAACTGAAATGCAAGGATTTAGAAGTCAAAGCTCTTAGACCGCAAAATGGTGGTATTCAGATGGCAACTATCATAGCGGACGAAAAGACAACTGAAAAACTGTTGGAAATGAAAGAGATTAGGATAGGGCTGACAACAGGCTTAATTAAAGGAAAAGAGAAATGCAGACATGCTTTGAATGCTGGGAAAGTGGGCACGTGGCCAGTGAATGCAAAGGGGAGGATAGAATGGGCTGGTGTAGGAACTGCTGCAAGACGGGCACAAAGCAGCTGATTGCGGAAACAAAGAATACTGCTTTAAGTGCGAATCGAAAGGACATAGATATAATGATGGAAAATGTAGAAACAGGAAAAACAGCAACTAAACAGAAATACTGAAGAAAGAAAAGATGCAGATTCGGATACTGCAAAGTAATCTAGGAAGATCGGCGAAAGCCCATGATGAGGCTAACGAAATAGCCCTCAAAAATAAAATAGACGTAATAGTAGCTAGCGAGCCAAACATAAGAATAATTAGAAAAAACAGAAAATGGATCGTAGACAAGCAGGAAAGCATAGCTGTCGAAATTAGGAATAGAGAGACATAGAGATGTCAATATAACATGTTGCTATATTTCTCCGAATATAACAATAGAAGAATACAGAAGTAGGATAGATGATATAGCACAATCACTAAGGAAATTACCACGGAACTAAATCATGGTATTGGGAGACCTCAACGCAAAATCCCCGCTATGGGGCGCTCCTAAGACGGATTATAGGGAGGAACAATAGCCGAATTGGCTGCTACATACAATTTAGAGATATTAAATAACGGCAACCCAACTTTCGTTAGAGGTAGTACACAAACACACATAGACGTCACCATGTGTTCGAGCAACATGGTACGGCACATTAAGAAATGGGAAACCATAGACGAAAACATATTTACAGACCACAGATATATCCTGGTCCATTTACAAGAGGGGGAAAAGCGAGAGAAATCCTTAAAACAAGAACACAATATAACATCGAAGAATATGAAAAAATTTTAATACAATACCGGGAAATAAACAAAGAATTGACAGAAAAAATAACGACAGAAATCAAAAAATGCTTGAAGGCCAACAAAAGGCCGATAAATAGAAACGAAAACAGAGAAATCCCATACTGGTGAACAGCTGAAATATCGGAAGCTAAAAGGAAGTGCGTAGAGATACGGCGGAAAATAAAAAAAGAAGCAAAGAAAAAGGAGGAAATGAATAGGAAAGGAAAGAATTAGAGAAACTCATAAACGGAAGCAGAGGAAATGCTGGGAAGAATTATGTAGACAGCTGGGAAGGGCTTATGGGATAGCTATCCAAAAGATACAACCGACACCATTGTTGACACTTAGTACAGAGAAGAAAATAGAATAGCAAATACCCTTTTTATAAAGACCAGAGGTGAATGGAAAGAGTGAATAAAAATATCAAGAGATTTAGTACCCGAAATAACAGAAGAAGAATTTAAAATATCAATTAAGCATATCAAGATGAAAAAAAGCACCTGGACCAGATAATCTACCGCCAGAAGTCATAAAAATAACATTTCAAAAGAACCAAGCCACAATAAGGGATATGTATAACGAATTAATAAAGAAACAGGAATTCCCTACAATCTGGAAGAAGGCTAAAGTAATATTTCTGAGGAAGGGAGCTAAACCTATGAATGAACCAACATCATATAGACCCATTTGCCTGTTGGACGTTATGGGTAAGGTATTAGAAACACTAATTAGAAACAATATAGACAAAGAGTTAGGAGATGAAAAAATTTCAGGAAGACAATTTGGGTTTCGGAAAGGGAAATCAACAGTAAAAGCAGCAAACTGGATTCGTGACAAAGCAAGGGGCACTAGAGCGGGCTGGGTGATACTCATCACTTTTGACGTTAGAAATGCATTGAATTCGGCATCATGGAAACGTATTGTTAAGGAAATGGAGAAGAAAGGGATTAGTGAATATCTAATAAAATAATAGAGAGTTATTTCTCCAAAAGAAGTATTATACTCGGGAAAGAAAACACGTTAAAAATGAGCACAGGCGTACTAGGACCGACGTTATGGAATATATTGTACGACGATCTTCTAAATCAGAAGCTGCCAACTGGTGCAAATACGATAGCATTCGTAGACGACCTAGCACTATATATGGAAAGGCCAAACGCTGACAGACTGGTTGAAAAAGCAAATGAGGCAATAAGAATAGTAGGAGACAGGATGAAAGGCAAAGTTGAAATGGGCACCGAAAAGAGCGAGGCGGTGCTACTCAAAGGTACAAAAATGCAGAAAATAAGAGAAAAAATAAAAATAGAAATAGGGCGATCTAAATATAACACCACAAAAGAGCGTAAAGTATCTCGGTATATGTATCGATCCCCAAGGTACATACGGGACACATATTGTAAATGCAGTAAGCAAAGCGGGTGATAAGTTAGCAAAACTTGGAAAAATTATGAAAAAATAAAGGGACCATCACATGCAAAGAGACGACTGCTTTATGGATTGGTACAATCAACACTTTTGTACGGGGCACCAACATGGCACAGAGGTATGAAGATAAGAACACGATGTTAAAAATTCAAAGACAGGCGCTGCTGTGGGTAATAAGCGGATATAGAACGATCTCGTATAAGGCAACGGCAGTTATAGCCGGTATTCCTT
>CM067217.1:69371335-69471561 GCA_034190945.1 Octodonta nipae | reverse complement strand
AGAATTGATAATGGATTGTACTGGAAGATTCGGTGCTGGTTTTAAAACGGCCGACCCATCATCGCGCTTGGCAGAGCTAGTGCGGAGAAGAGCTTATGTTGAATTATTATTGTTATATTGGAATCAGCTGTTCTATACATTTGATGTAAATAAAAGTTTCTAGAAAGTGAGAGTAAATAATTACTACTTAGTTTTACAATTTTAATTGAACCCACGAAAATTTGGTTAAAGAGTGGGATTAAGTGCATTTAAAATCGTAATTTGACTTATGGAAACCCGGAGCATGGAAAAATGGACGAAACTACCATAAAGTAGTCAAGCACGTTACGGAAGGGCTAGAGGAAAAAATAGCCCAGATTCTGGAAAAACGTGACAAAGAAGGAGAAACAACATCAAGAAGAAATTCAACAAAGGTTAGTAAATGTTTTGATGAAAAACGTAAAATAGAATTATTAGAAATTCTTGTCACTACGATGAAAAGCGAGCAACAAAATTTAATTGAGGCATTATTCTCGAAATTTGAATTAAGAAGACAAAATGAATTTAAATTATTTTCAAGAGAAACAAGACCAAATTGAATTAAAACGACACGAAACTGAAGAGAAAAGACAACTGCAAATTGAACAATTAATGCAAATAATAGGACAAGTTAATGAAATAGTTAATGAAAAAATGCAAATAGTTGAGTCAGATATAAAGAGATAAATGATGACATTAAGACCATAAAAAATAGCGTGGACACTCTTGAAACCAAAGTAGATGACCTCGAGTCCATCCAAAGAAGCCAGGTAAAATTTGAAATCAGTTCAATTCAAAACACAATTCAAGACCAAATTAGTTCCATTAGATAAACGTACAAGTGAGGTACAAGATAAAATCAGTGCCATCCAAGACAAGGTAGAAACAAAAATTAAAAAAATGCAACAGGACTTACAGCGAGGAAAATACCAGAACACTACGAGTACCAGAGGTTCCGTCAGCAAACCACCCACATTTGATGGCAGTTCATCTTGGCCCATGTATAAACGGCAATTTGAGGCCGTGGCTACAGCTAATGGATTGGATAATCAAGAAAAATCTACTTCTCTGCTAATGTCGTTAAGAGGTCCGGCCATAGAACTCCTCCAAAGCATTCCAGTCGATAAACAAGACAATTTCGACAAGATCATCGCTATCCTGGACAAACGATACGACAGTCAAACCCTAAACTATACCAGGTAATTAAGTGGGAAAACGCAAAAATCCGGAGAAAGCCTCTAAGAATTCGAAGCCGAGATCAGACGTTTAGTGGACTTGTCATACCCAGACCTGCCAGAGGAAACCAAAGATCAATTGGCCACACAGAGTTTCATAAACGGTATCAGAGAACTACAACGAAATCTAAAACTTAGTGGCATCAAGAAAAGTAATGAAGCTTTATTTCGGGCTTTGGAAGTAGAGGCAATCATGAACATGTCGAAACCAAGAGTGCGAGCAGTTTTCTTCAGCCAGGACGAACCAGAACCATCTCTCCAGGCAGTGTTGTCCGGAATCCATAAACTTCTAGAACGATCACATAGAACTGACTAGAGAGGAGCATGCTACCAGTGTGGACGGACATGACTCTTTCAACGTGATTGTCGAGTGAGGCCACCTGAACGATCACTGACCAGGGGTAATCAACAGAACAACCACATGTCCAGGGACCGTCAGCCAGTATGCATAAGGGGGCGAATGCTGATTAAACCTCCACCAGCTTCCAAAACGATATCGATCCGGGGATTTTGCCGAGGCAGCAGCAGCTAATCATCAGGGGCACCATCAATGGTCGAGCAATTACCATCACCATCGATACCGGCGCCGCTGTGTCCATCGCCAAGTCCAGACACTTGAGGCATCGGCATCCGACCAGCCAACAACAACATCCAGCTCAGAACAGTCACCGGCGAGTCCATATCAATACAGCGTGAGACAGATGTCGTGCTACAGATAGGGGACAACATGATTCGGCATAGGGTCCTGGTAGCGAATACCGAGGACGATTTTATTTTGGGTATGGACCTAATCAGCCAGCATGGATTTATGTTAGACCCGAGATATGATGTTCTTCGGTTCCTAATTGAAGAACTTGTATTGACACGGCCTGTCAAGAGCTCAGCGACCTCCATAAAAATTGTAGCAAAATCTTCAGGCAGAAATCCCGGTCGAACGAAACAGATTATTCCTGGGCAGCTAGCAAGCAATCCTGAGAGGTGCGTTGGAATGGTGGAGCCCGTACACTCAGCTTATGACTTCTTAGTTGGACGGGCTATAATTAAAACCGGACGAGAAATACCAATCATAGTCCTTAATTTGTCCAACAACGACATCAGAACTGCCAATGGTAAAAAAAAGCTTGTTTCGAGCCAGTGGAGACCAACATTAATTGCGAAGAAGAGTACGAGACATCGGTGAAGGAGACAGGGCCCAGTAAAGAGTTTCTACAACAGTTTGCTGACCATTTGACACACTTTACACCAGGACAACAGAAGGAAGCCAAGCAATTTATCACAAAACACTGGCAAATGTTTAACAGTTAAAATGGGACCACCGAATAGATACCAGAAAGGCTCAACACATCAGAATACCGCCTAGACGACTACTACCATTGGGGCAACAACAGGCAGTAGAGGAAAACATCGAGTCCATGTTACAAACTGTAGTTATTGAGCCATCCATCAGCCCATTGTCCGCTACCGCCGTGCTAGTTAAAAAGAAAGACAGCTATCCACTACCCCGAATTGATGACACTCTTACCACACTAGAAGGCTCCCGTTGGTTCTCCACACTAGACCTAAAGAGTGGATATTGGCAGGTTGGTCTACACGAAAACGACAGAAAGAAGACAGCGTGTTCCACTAGTAAAGGGCTGTCTCAGTTCACGGTCATGCCCTTGGGGTTATGTAATGCTCCCGCAACATTCGAGAGGCTAATGGAGTATGTCCTGAGCGGGTTAACATGGAGGACGTGTTTAGTATACCTCGACGACACTCTGGTCATGGGACATTCGACGACCATCTGAAGAACCTGGGCGATGTGAATACATCTAGAAAATTCTGGAATTAATAACGCCAACCTGAGACCCAACCCAAGAAGTGTTCCTTGTTCCAGAAAGAAGTAGAGTTTTTGGGACACGTCGTTTTCGAGTCAGGAATCCGCACCAACGAGGATAAGATAGACGCCATCCGTGATTGGCCATTCCCAAGAGACAAGCATGTATTGCGAAGCTTCTTGGGCCTCTGTTCCTACTACAGGCGATTTGTTGATGGATTTGCCACCATTGCCGCGCTTCTACATCGGCAGAACACAGAGAAACAGACCTTCCGTTGGAATCAGGATTGCGAGACATCATTCAGACGACTGAAGGCAGCACTATGTTCCAGCCCAAACCTAGCCTTTTCTTCACAGTTCGGCAAGTTCATTTAAGACACCGCCGCCAGCAACACAGGTTTGGGAGCCGTCCTATCCCAGGTGCAAGATGGTGAAGAGAGGGTGATCGAGTACTACAGCCGTGGATTCTCGAAACCGGAAAGAAATGATTGCGTCACAAGAAAAGAACTTCTTTCAATAATAAGGGCTGTAGACCATTTCCGCAAATACCTCAATGGTCGTCACTTCTTAATCCGAACAGATAATGCCGCACTCAGATGGCTGCTGGACATGAAGATACAGGAAAGACAACTGGCCAGATGGATGGTAATCCAGTGCGACCAAAATGTATTTGTTCCCCCTCTCAGACTCGGGAAACGGCCCGGGGACATCGATGGCAGTTCTCTCAAATGGGACGCCCACATTGTACTGCTGCATTCTGCCCTTGGTCCTGGTCTTCGGGCCCTTAGTGGCTCCGCAGGTGTCACATTTCCGGCACCAAGCTCTGACGTCCTCAAAGTAATTTACCCAGTAGTATCGCTGGCAAACTTTGTCTAGGGTTTTGTTCATGCCTATATGGCCCCCGGTAATCCCATCATGTACTTCGGACAGGATGGCTGGTATCTTTTTCTTAGGAACCATCAGTTGGGACTTGTTTCTCGGCCATCAGTGCTTTCCCAAACTCGCTTGAGTATTCCATTCTCTACTCTTAGAGACTCCCATTGGGCCCATAACGATTTCAGCACTCCCGAGTATCTAGCTATATCGTCCCATCGTGGTCTGGGTGCCCCACTAGTTTTGAGTGATAAGATTGGTTCGATGTTTGGATCAGCCATTTGGTCCTTGATGCACTCTTCCGTTGTCAAGTCTTCATTGGCCTGCAGTCGGATCTGTCTGATGAACCCTCTCTATTTGTGGAAATGGTCTACAGCATTTCCACAAATACCTCTATAGTCGTCATTTCTTAATCCGAACAGATAATGCCGCACTCAGATGGCTGTTGGACATGAAGATACCGGAAGGACAACTGGCCAGATGGATGGAGAAATTACAGCAATACGATTTCAAGGTGGAACACCATGCGGGCCGTTTACACAATAATGACGATGCCCTATCCAGAAGACCCTGTAGAGAAGAATGCGGACATTGTCTGAAGACGGAACAGCGAGAGGGTTCATCAGACAGATCCGACTGCAGGCCAATGAAGACTTGACAACGGAACAGTGCATCAAGGACCAAATGGCTGATCCAAACATCGAACCAATCTTATCACTCAAAACGAGAGGAGCACCCAGACCACGATGGGACGATATAGCAAGATACTCGGGATTGCTGAAATCGTTATGGGCCCAATCGGAGTCTCTAAGAGTAGAGAATGGAATACTCAAGCGAGTTTGGGAAAGCACTGATGGCCGAGAAACAAGTCCCAACTGATGGTTCCTAAGAAAAAGATACCAGCCATCCTGTCCGAAGTACATGATGGGATTACCGGGGGCCATATAGGCATGAACAAAACCCTAGACAAAGTTTGCCAGCGATACTACTGGGTAAATTACTTTGAGGACGTCAGAGCTTGGTGCCGGAAATGTGACACCTGGGCAGCCACTAAGGGCCCGAAGACCAGGACCAAGGGCAGAATGCAGCAGTACAATGTGGGCGTCCCATTTGAGAGAACTGCCATCGATGTCCCCGGGCCGTTTCCCGAGTCTGAGAGGGGTAACAAATACATTTTGGTCGCACTGGATTACTTCGATAAATGGTCTGAGGCATATGCGATTCCCAACCAAGAGACAGCCACGGTAGCGACGGTGTTAGTAGAACAGCTATTCAGCAGGTTTGGCGTCCCGATGGAACTACATTCAGGCCAGGGACGTAACTTCGAATCGAATGTATTCCAGAAGGTCTGCACGATGTTGGGGATCAGGAAAACGAGAAAAACACCATTGCACCCACAGTCAGACGGAATGGTGGAAAGATTCAACAGGACCTTGGAACAACACCTATCCAAGGTCGTCAGCAAGAACCAGCGTGATTTGCATGAGCATATTCCCCTATTCCTGTTGGCATATCGCTCAGCCGTATATAATAGTACATGCCTAACTCCAGCCAGGGTCCTATTCGGAAAAGAGCTTCGATTATCCTGCGATTTGGCTTTCGGCTCCCCCGAACAACCCGTATGCCGACCAGCGCCGACATAACATGCTGGCAATACACGAATTAGCTCGAACGCAGATGTTGGCCACCAGTAATGAAGGCGCGATACGACCTCAAGGCCAATTCAGTCGGGTTCCAATAGAGGGACAAAGTCTGGCTGTACAACCCCCAACGTAGCAAGGGTAAATCCTCAAAGCTTACACCCGCCTGGGATGGTCCATACGAGATGGTCAAGAGGCTTAATGACGTCGTCTACCGGATCCGTCGAAACCCCAGGGCTAAGTTGAAGGTGGTCCATTTAGATCGACTCGCTCCCTACCATGGCGAGGATGTTCCTGAGCGGGATGATCAGAATTATAGGGGGAGTGTTGCGAAATTTACCTAAGCCGGCCCTGGTTTCATTCCAAGACATCGATCGCCGTTAGGACAAAAAAATTAATCTCGAGATAGCTCGGCAACTGGAGAATTGATAATGGTTTGTACTGGAAGATTCGATGCTGGTTTTAAAAGGACCGACCCATCATCGCACCAGGCAGAGTTAGTGCGGCGAAGAGCTTATGTTGAATCCCTACTTGACCATACAATGTATGGCATCAAACTCCCTCTAAGGCACGCTATGAGTGCCTTTAGGGAAAAATTCACTAAACCCAGATAGCCTAGATATCAAAAGGGTTTAGCTCTGTGGGAGCCCTTGCCAGGTTTTCAGGCCCGTGGATGGAATCGTGGCGGCAGTTTCCCATGAATTTCCTGACCGTCCGGGCTGTCCCTAACAAGACGGCTTTTTTCATTTGTGTGTAAAGATGTTCGTGCAGACCGAGGTATTTTAGATTGTTTAAAGATGTTTTGGGACTAGTCCTGTCGTTGCCATAACAATTGGTACAGTTCGTGTGTTGTTCATGTTCCACTGAGCCTTTATTTGAAATTCCAAAACTCTATATTTGTTTATTTTCTCAGCCTGCTTGATATTTATATTATTGTTGTTAGGAATTTCTATGTCAATTAAAGTTGTTTTCCGAGAGACTTTATCTACCAAAACTATATCTGGTCTATTGTGAGCAACAGACCGATCGGTCAGTATCGTGCGGTTCCAGTACAGCTTGTAGTTGTTATTTTCTAAAACAGCTTCTGGTTTATATTTATAGTATGGTAATCTTACCGACTGTGATAATTCATGTTTCAGTGCTAGTTCCTGGTGAAGTATTTTTGTAACAACATCGTGTCGTTCTTTGTATTCAGTTGCAGCGAACTCTTGACAACCCTGTGATATGCTGGATAGATTCTGATGTTTGGCAACCATACCTGCATCTATCGTTGTTAATAAAAGTGTCTTTAACGATGTACTTTAGGTAGTTCTTAGTTGGAATTACTTGATCTTGGATTGCCAATATAAAGCCTTCCGTTTCTGGGAATATATGACCAGAGATCAACCAGTAGTTCGACGCTGCACTGTCGACATAATCTTGGTTAACGTCATTTATGTCTTCCATGAAGGGGCTTCTCTTTCTATTTCAGCAGTTTCTGATCTATGGTCTGGTGGTGTAATTGGACATGTTCTTGTATCAGTTGCAGTGGTATTGAGTAATCAACCTGGCACATGACTTTATGTAGATTAGAAAATCTCTACGAGTTTCTGGAAATGACTACGCAAAATAGAAATTTGTTAAACTAACAGTTTACTTAGATATGTCAATCCTCTTCCTCCTTCATATCGTGGCAAAGTTGTACGTTCGACAGAGCTCTTTGGATGGTGATTTTGAGCTTTTGTTAGTAAAACACGAACTTTTCGTTGTAATTCTTTAATGTCAGTCTTGCACCAATTAACTATACCGAAAGAGTAACTGAGCACTGAACACGCATAGGTGTTAATAGCCTGAAACAGAATTTTACTGTTTAGTTTGGTTTTCAACAGTCGTCTTACCCTTCTATAAAAACTCTGCTGTTAGGTCCTTTTTCATAGTCATAGGATCTATACGTTGAGCCTGCGTTATTCCAAGGTATTTATAAGTATGACCTTCCCCATAGATTCAACTGAGGTGCCATCTCCCATTTCGAAGTGCCCCTGCTGTATTATGCCTTTAACTATATTAATAATTCGGCATTTGTCTAGGCCAAATTTCATATGGATATCACTAGAGAACCCTTCTACTATTTTAAGCATATCATGCAGATGTTGTTTTGTAGCTGCCATCAACTTTAAGTCGTCCATGTATAACACAAATGGTTTATCCTTAATGCTTGAACGTTGTTGTGTTTGAGACTGAACCCAAAATTAGTCGAGTTCAGTTTGTTTGAGAGAGGGTTCATGGGAAGGCAGAACCACAGCGGGCTAAGAGAGTCGCTCTGGAATATACCTCTTCTGATTGGAATGAGGTCAGTTTGTATCGAACAGTTGCTTCATTCAGTGAGATTTTGGTTTGCCAGGTGGACATGGCATATTCTAAAAAGTTAATAAATTATTCACTTTATAGAGTTTCAGCACCTTAATGAGCCAATCATGTGGAACTGACTCAAAGGCCTTTTTGTAGTCCGCATATGCCATGTAGAGATTTAGCCGTTTGGCGTGGGCTTGATTGCAGACAACGGAATCAATTATTAGTTGTTCTTTGCAACGCCTTGAATTTATCACGCATCCCTTTTGTATGTTGAGTAATTATGTTGTTCAGCTCACAATGTTTGAAAATGCGATGATTAATGCACGATGTTATGAGTTTTTATAAGGTTGGAAGGCAAGTGATTGGTCGGTACTTTGCTGGGTCCGGTGCACATAGGTTGTCCTTTGGTATGAGGTATGTAGTACCATGCGTAAGGAAACTAGGCATATTGTTTGGGTGGGTAATTACGTCACTTTTAAGGGCAGTTAGTGTTTCGTGGGTTGCGTACAGTTTCTTTATCCAGTAATTTTGACCACCATCTGGACCTGGTGCTTTCCAGTTATGGAGATGCTTCATTATATTGAATGTGTCTTCCGTTGTAAATGGTTGGTGTTGCATGGCCTCGCAGTTGTGAGATGCAGCCTCCTCCTCATTAATCCAGCTTGCTCTGGAGTTATAGGAGATTGTTGTGAAAGCTGTGTTTTTCAGAATTCCTCGATGTCTGTTTTACTGGGGTAACTAAGGGATTCATTATTATTGTTGTTGTTAAGTTTTCTATAAAACCCTTTTTCTGATTGTCGGAAGAGTGTGTTGTCTAGTTTACGTTGGTTTACTGGTTTTGTACCTTCTCATTCGACTTGTGTAGATGGAGAGCTTTTGTCGTAGACTATCCAGACACTACTGAGATGTGATGTTTTCTCCATCCCACTAGAAGTGTATTCGGTTATTGTCCATGATAGACTTTCCGAAGAGAATTGATTTTCCCTTCAAGTTTTCTTTGCCAAGGTGGTATTCGAGGTGTTTGTCTAAATTGGGGAGGGTCTTGTTTTGGTCTTACTGAGAACCCAATTGTTCTGCAGATGGAAGCTGCAGCACAGTAGATGATGTGTGTAGCGACTGTAACCTATTAGCACCTAAAACATAGTTTGGCAAGACAAATTTGTTCATAGCCTGCAAGACGATACCCAGTTTCTTAGAAGATCTCAGTTTGGGAAGAGCTGGTCTTGTCAGTGGATCTATTCCACTATACTCTCTAAGAGCTCCTTCCATTTCTGCTTGGTTCTTCTTAAGCAGGTCAGCGTTGGTTGGTTGCTCTTGTTGTAGTTCTTGAGTCTCGTCCGCTCTTTGTGCCAAAGTTGTTTCAGGTTTTGGATCGATTGTATTTTGACCAAATAGTTCGCGCTCCACTTCGCTCTTTATTCTATCCAGTTGTTCAGGCGAAATAAGGCCATTTCTCAAGATGACACGATATTGATCTGCGACTCAGTAACTTGAAGCTCTGGGTACTCACGACAGAACTCTTGATGGAGTATTTGGCGATATCCAGTCTTGTCCTGGCCAAGGTTCGTGATTCTGTAAAACGTGAGTATTATAAATTCATTCATGGCGCCAGTCCATTTCATGCGCTGTCTTTTCAGTCCCGCTTGAGTGAGTGCTGGCTGTTGATCCTGCGTAACACTTTCTGCGGGTTGAGTTCTCGTTCTCGTTTGACTCCGTTGGTGATGGTCACGTTGTTGTTGTGACTGTATTGGTGAGTGTTGTTGTGGTTCTTCTGGTTCTTGGGCTGTAGCTCTTTGGACGGCAGGGGCCCGCCTCCTCAGCACCCTGCCACCGACGTCTCGCATGCTGTCATGTCTAGCGCCGGCTCCAGACATGCCCTGGCGATCCCCAGGCAGCGGCTCTTTTCCGAGGCATCTATTCCGTAGCTCAATTTTCATGGGAGGTGTCACCAATTGACCCTGGTGATCCAGGTAACTCGGACCCGTGGGGTTGTCACTTCCCAGATGAAATGATTTAAACCAGAACATCCCGTGCGGTTTGTAAAGAAGGAAGGAAAGCTAGGTAGTAGGTCAGCGGACAGCTGCCCCTTTAGTCGCCTCATACGACAGGCGGTGGATACCGTGGTGTTATTATAACCCCACCACCAGACGGGGTTGAATGTTGAATTATTATTGTGATATTCGAATCAGCTGTTCTGTATATTTGGTGTAAATAAAAGTTTCTAGAAAGTGACAGTAAATAATTAGTAGTTAGTTTTATAATTTTAATTGAACCCACGAAGTTTATAACAATATTTTCCCAGTACTGTAAGCAGATTTAATCAATTTACTTTTGTTTTCACCAGCCGCTTTAATCAATTTCCTTTTCATAACTTGATTGTTATATTTTATAATTATATTGCGGCTGATTGAATTGCCCTTGTTGTTAGGATGGGTTTTCACTCGATGACACTCTATTATATGGTTATCAGCTATTCTAAATTCGATGAGCTCTGAAATATTTTGAACAATGAGCTTTAAATCCTCATCTTTTTTCTCAGAGACTCCGCACAATTCAATAGTACATAATCTGCCTTATTTTTGTAAATTTTCTAACTCAGAACTCAGTTATGAACATTGTTTTTTTTAGGACATTTACTTCTTCTTTAAGCCCTGAAACCACGCTTACGGTTTGTTGAAAGTGATCCATACGTAATCCAAAGTCGTCGATTTTATTTCCATAAAAATTTAAAGATTCAATACTCCAATCTGCATTTTTGACAGACCCAATTAACACCCGAATCTGGAGTGATTTCACAAAAACACACATTTTAAATGATAGTTTTTTTGTACATTTGTCACAAGAAACACCTGGATTTCTTCGGGTCGTAGAATTGTTACAAAAAGTAAAAATGGGCATGATAAAAAATGTCCGACGTAAATTTATGAATTTGGAAATAAAACTGTGACGGGAAATATTTTAATAAAAATTATAGTGAAAGCAGACCTTATATCTATATGTTGAGTTTCCCAGGTAGCACATTATTATTAATTATTCACTTGTCAAATTTCGTCTCTTATCTACAAGTATTACCCACTTATTTACGGAATTTACTAAGAGTACTTCTAAAACACGACTAAACTCTCTTCGCTTCACCGATATATGCCGCAATTAACAAAAAACCGACTTCGAAAAAATTAACTAAAAAGCATGAAACAATTAAATACTTTTTATGAAGTCGGTGCCAAGCTAAAGTGAAACTATTTTGGGAAGTACATTTATAAGTTGTACTTCGTAATTTTAAATTGGCACCGACTTCAGAAAAAGTTTTTAATTATTGTAGCAAAAAAAATATTTAATGCTTTTTAATTATTTTTTTTTAAGTCGGTTTTTTGTTTTTTTTTTAATGAAATTATTTTACAATTTTTAGTGTATCCAATTAAGCCATTGCTTATTTAGAAACAGTTTTCAAATCTTATTTACTTTTTCCATATTTCCTAAAATAAGCTATTTTACTTTCATTTATTAGGTTGACCAACCTCGTTTACTGTTGAATAGAATAACTTGTTTTCTAGATATGTATATGTATTATGAAAATTTTGTATATGATTCTAACTTAGTTGGATGCACCTATTGCAAACGATCTGAGTAGCAACATTCTTTAGGTCTGTTAATTATACTGACATTGATTTAATATCGAAATCACGTAATAAATCGTTATACAGTTTTAATTGATATAGCAAAATAGGACGTAATTTTTAATTCTAATTACCCCCACGATATGGGTGTCAAATGAAAGTGTCTGCTAAGAGGAATACGAAAAATACAATGACGTCACTCTAAATTCAATATGGCGGATGTTTCAAGAAGGCGGACAAAATTTCTTATCTACCCCCATGATACTTTTTCACGCTCTCGGATAACGTACAATATATTATAAAGTAATATTACAAAATTGAATAACATTTAGAATTAAACTAGCGGTTTCACTCGCGTACGGAATGTCAAGTCTTTGCAAAAAGAAATAACTATGAAACATGTGGGTTATCCTATATAACAATTTTTCCAAATTTTTTGAAACACCCTACTTAACTATAAATCCACCAATCCCGAATATATTTCACCCAAAACTGAAAATGCCTCTGGGAAACCCTATATACCAATTTTGTTCGACATTTTTTTAATCGCCTTGTATAACTGTTACTCTACTTCACCCTATAGTGCAACCATAATGTATATGCTGCTGTTTCTTTGTCACCCAATATAACTTTTTTTAACACCTGCTTCTAACTCTACTTCACCCTATATTTCAGCTATGCAACTGCTTATGGTCTACGTTATATAACAATTTTTTGAGCCACCTTGTAAAGTACAATTTCTCTCAACAATCTATTTTATTTAAACACTCACCCAAACTGCAAATGCTTTTTGGCCACTCTATATAACAATTTTAATCAAAATTTTCTGAACCGCTTTGTATACCTGTACTTATACTTCCATCTACATTAAAATCATCCTGTATATACTACGGCCAATCTGTGAAACATTATAACTTATTTTTGATTCATCTCGTATAAAATAATTTTACAATACAGAAAACTTCAACCACCCTGTATGTTCATGTGCATAGGGCCAACCAAATATAACATTTTTTAAACACTTAACTATAACTCTGCTCCGCTCACTATCTTATCTACGCAATTGCTTATGGACTACTATATAACCGTTTTTTAACCACCATGGAAAGGATAATTTGTCTCCACCTTACATATGTTTTAATCACCCTTGATAACTATAATTTTACTTCGATCCACTTTTCTGATATTGCATATATGCAACAGCTAGTGTTCTAACCTACAAAATTTTTTATCCAACCTGTTTAACTATAATTTTACTCCACCCTCAATTTCAACCACCTACTTCTCAACTACTCTTATCCGCCACCCCTTATAATTTTTTGTACCTCCCTGTACATCCATTATTGCCCAATATTTTTCACCCAAACTGCAGCTGCTTATAGGGCACCCATATAAAAAATTTGTTCAACATATTTTTGAATCACCTTGTATGTATTACAACTACCCTGTAGGGGTAAAATTTCCAGTAAATTTTAAGTCAAGCTATAGGCTTTGTAACAACAAAAATTTCAGTAAAATCAGTTCAGTAGTTCTTACGTGAGGCCCGAATAAACAAACAAACAAACAGACAAAGTTACCATTTTATAATAGTATATATATATATATATATATATATATATATATATATATAATAGATACAAGATAATATCCCAAAAATATAACCACCATTTGTTTAGTAGATAAAAAACAATGAGCAGTACCTTACCCAAAACTAAATTTAAAGGATTAGTTATACCACACCTCACATCGGTAAGAAAACGGGTAGTAATACCTTGCCCGCATTTAATGTAAGTCATTTAAAACGGGTATTTTTACCCGGCCCGCCTTTAATATGTTAATGAAAAAAATATGCGACCACTTAGCGATCCTCCGGAACAGGATCCACTATAAACGGTCGAAATTCCTTGAGTCATTAGCGTGTAATCAGTGAACAAACGTAAAAAAAACATAGATAAATACGAATTGAAAATCTCCTTCTTTTTTAAGTCGTGTGTGAAGTTGTTATATACATCGTAAGCAAAACTTAGAATATTCATATGACAACACCGTTGAACCGGTCAAATGAGACGTTCACATGGTGTCATATTACATGCACATGCGATGGCTGTAAGCGTCATTAAGTGTATCGATATCATTTTTTTCATTTATATTGTTTACCGTAATTTTGAAGGAAAATAATTAAATTGTGTTTTAAATAAAAATATATATATTTTTAAAGCTTTTGTGTTTGTGAAGATATAATATATATATATATATATATATATATATATATATATATATGTATATATATATATATATATATATATATATATATATTATTTTGGGTTTTTGTGGGTTTTAATTATTATTTTATTTATAATTTTTGCTCATTTACACTTATTTATTTATTTTATTGCAAAACCACACTTTGGGCTAACCAATTTATTTTGATTGATCCACTAAATTTTGTGCCTTTTATTTTGGGTGTCAATTTATTTTGAATTTATTATATTTCTAATTATTATTCTTTATTTTGTATTATTATTTAATATATTAATTTATTATTTTATAAATTTTATTTGATTAATTTAACTTCTCAGGGTTTTAAATTTTTTTTTTTTTTTATATATAGCATGCATACTCCTATCTCAAGTTGGTTCAACAGGTTCTAATATTTAACTCAATACTTACATTTTTATTTTCCTTATAACTGCTCTGCTTCTGTGTTCTTTCAATGGTTCAACACTATTACTCATTTTTATTTTTCAAACCTCTTTAACTTTTTAACTTTTTCTGAATCTAATTTAAAATTTTATTTTTTTTTATTGGAAAGAATCTAGATGTAATTAATCTTCAATATTATTCTTGGCTTGTAATAAATTCAACACAACTTTCCATTTCAAATTTCAACAACATCCTTTATTACCATTATATAAATAATTTAAACAATTTTTTATAAATAAACAAATGAAATCTTTCCTACCTACTGAATTTTATTTTAAAAATTTTTTACGAGAAATTTCTCTTTCATGCTCTTATTTAAAATCTACAATTTGTTATTATAATATCCTTATCTAGTATACAAATGAATAACTCAATGTTCATTTTATTTACAGTTTCAAACAATTATTGTTGCACTAACCTTTTTTTCTCCTCGTTATGAATAATGTCCAAAAGTTCCAAATCTGTTTATTGTCCATTCAAAACTTTCATTTTATAAACAAATTTTTATTTTTATTGCTTCCCATTCCACTTTTACATGTTCATCCATCTTGTTTACTTCTTTATTCATGTCAATTAAATTAAATTATAATTTATCAAAATCTTCTTAGTTATTATTTATCAACAACTACCATTTTTGTCGATCAGTACCAATGTTTATTTGAAATTCCCACTTAATTGTCATTATGTTGGTCAGATAGGCAATACACTTTAATTTACCGTCCTAAAAATCTTTAGACACTGTCAACCTTAAATGTCATTGGAATTGTTTGTTTTGACAATATGTCTCATCACTGTTCACTACTTAACCTCTCTTAACAAGTTCTTAGGTTATTGTAACGAAAACAATACATCACATGCTCTGAGATTATTATAATCAAACATCATGAACTACAGAGATTGCTTCTATTCAAAAATCGGAACTGAAAGAGACCGCTACTATTCAAACATCGGAAGTGTTTGAATTGTTTTGGGGCGTATTCATTTATTTTTTGCGTTTAACGAATTCTGTCTGGACCGTCACCCTAAAATGCTTAGCCCATATAACTCTCCATTAGAAACAAAAAATTTCTTTTATGCTTATTAAATGTTGTTTTTCTTATAGTTTATTTTATTTTAAGAACTTTTTTACTCTTGTGAAATTTCATTTAAATGCTTTGTTGACTTCTTTATTGATCATAACTTTTTCAAGGTCATTACCCTTTTCACAAATTTACCGCAAATTTTGAATAATTGAAATTTGAGTTATAAAATTCTCTTCTTTATCATCTCTAATGTTTATTGAACAATTTTCTTTTATTTCTATTCATTAATTTAAGTAAGTAAGTTTTTTACATTTTAGTTTTCTCTGTTAGTTGTTTATATGAGCTTTGCTTAATAATTTATTTTGTACTGGTGCAATTACATGTATTTTTACTAATTAATGTTGTTTTAGGTTTCTAGCATGGATTTTACTGTTTTCCTCACAACTTACATTATTATTTTTGAAGATATATCTCAAGATATTCCTTTTCGTTGTATGATGACTCATCACCATTTTGAATTACCTTTTTGGACTACTTGTGAGTATTTACAAATCTTATTACTATTAAAATTATCTTAACTATTTCCTATTATAAACATTTTTTTTCCTTTCTCAAAGTCCAGATAGTTTATTTACAATTATTTCTCCTTTTTACTGTTTCGTTGGAATGTTGTTGTTGTTGTTGTTTTCGAAACTGAAATACAAGAGTTGTGCTGACCCTTCATTCAGTAAATGATTTTATTAAGCCTTTTTTTATCTTAACATCTGACTCTTAGTTGATTCTTTTCAACCCTTACCATATATTTCAAGAAAATTTGGTTTATTATTAATAAGAATTTTCCTTTATTCACTTAAATTCCCCTGATGGTTATGCAACCAACATACTTGCTATGTAGACATGCTTTTTGTCTACATTCTGTTTGACTCTATTTGATATTTTCCTTTTATTTTGTTTATGGCTATTTTAATTCCATAACAATATATATATATATATATATATATATATATATATATATATATGCATTAAATATATACAAATGCTTACCCCTTAGGCACTGTCCATCTTCATCTAGTTCACTCTCCATGACGAAAGGAGGTGATAATGCAGTAACGACCCTAAATACGGTCCTGGCGTGGGTGGAAACGGCTGCTACAGAAAGATCCCCACCGGGCCAGATGATCGTGTCTAATCGAACGGATCTTCCCGATACCATCCCGACTCGTTTCCATTTTACATTGGTCGAAGGATATGAGTATTCTGAAAATAAGCAAAAGAGGATATCTTTTTATACTCCATTTCACCGTTCACTTATCTTTATTAGAATGTTTTTGTATAACCGGAAATTTGGGTGAATTTTAGAGAACGAAACTGCGTGGACTAAAATAGAGGATATATATATACATATATATTACTTGCCATTTAAAAATATATGATAATGGAAGATGTTAAAAATAATTTGGATTTTAGAAGCAACAAAAATCTACAGCTTGTGGTAAAAAAAAATATTTTTTACAATTTAAGTTTCCTATTTCTACCACAATGCTTGTTGTACTGCAATTGTTATGAATCAGGATAAACGAAATTATTCACTTTGTTAAAATATCACTTATTCCTTGAAGTTTCCTTGGACTTCCATGGTCTTGAAATGTTTGATCTCCCAGAATTCCAATAGCTTTGTATCGGCTATCATCATCAGGATATTGATGTGAAATTCAGAATATGGCATTTTTAACGGATACCTAATGTCTAGAGAAAAATGGAGGTATGAAATCATTTTTTTTTAATTGAACCTTAAGGTATGTAGAATAAGGGAAATCATTTAGAATGTCATCGTCCACTATTATAGGGGTGAAAATAAGGGTGAAATGGGGCACATTTCAAAATTTGATCTTTTTTTTCTTTTAATTCATTCTAATCTCTCACAAAATGCAATGAAATAATTTTTCTTTTCACGAAAACAATAGCTATAAATTTTTGTTAATATATACCCAAAGTTTGTCGGATCATAAAAAGTTTGAATGTGATGCATTGCCTGTAGCCATTTAGGGCATACTTTGAAAACAATCAACCCTTAAAATTCCAGGAATAAGAAATTACTCATGTAACTAACCATTGTCGAAAAATATTCACATTAATCGACTGAAAATTCACTTTTGGGACTCATCAACGATTTGTGATAACGATAAACGATCTCCACAGTGGGAAATGATAACGAAATGGTTTTTAGAACCGTGGTGAGGCGTTCAATAAATCACTAATCAGTATTTTTTGGCGGTTTTTCACTTTTTACCCGCTCCCCCCTTATTTTTTTGGAAGGATAGCTTTCCGATAAATATTTTTTAATGTATGTTAAGAACTCTACAATTTAAAAAAACTTGTGTATAAATATCTCTATTTGCTTACCAAATACAAAAGAAAAAAAAGAACGGATTTTGAAATGTGCACTATTTCACCCTTCATTTGTACCTATATAATAGTGGATGATGAAATTCTAAATAATTTTCCCTTAATCGACAAAACCGTGGTTCAGTTTAAAAAAACTGATTCGATATCTCTATTTTTTCTCAAGATATTAGGTTTCCGCTAAAAAAATGCCAGTTGACCCATAGTGCGACGTATGACCGGTTAAGGGCATAATCTGAATTTCCGATCATTCTCCTGAAGACGATAGCAGATATAAAGCTATTGAAACGTTGTGTGATCAACCATTTCAAGACTATGGAAGTCCAAGGAAACTTCGAGGCACGAGTAACTTTGTCTACCAGCTTCAGACTAACAAATATAACTTATATTAATTACTATAAACTAGTATCGACATGTCATTTTCACTTAATACAGTAAAAAATGACCTTTTTTACTTTATTACTTTATTATTTACTATTCTGAAAAAAATCTTTATCTGTCAACAATTTTCTATTTGAAAATGTACACAGTTCATCTATATTCAAACAAAATTTGACGTAGTTAACTTTTTAAGGTTCTTAAATATATCTATCTATGCTGTCAAGAATTGTAGTAATTGGATTAAAACTATTAAAATAGAATATACTTGTTTCATCTAATTTCGTATTACATGTCTGTAAACAATAATTAGCAAAATACATTAATTTTTTTTAATCCAAATAATCCCAGTATTTATTGTAACCGGTTCTGAAGTTTCTGCAGGCCATACCTTTATGAAAGCTATTACAATTTGAACATGTTAACTTATAAAATCTGGATTTTATATGAGTTTTGAGGCTCTGTAAATTGGAAGAAAAACGGCAATATAGATCAAAGTTTAAATTATTAAATCTGTTATTCAAATTATTTAAAAATATAAATAAAATATATTTTTCAAATTTTAAATAGTGTAGTTTCTAAAGTGGGAATTAAGTCGATGTTTAATATTTTTAATATCTTTTAAACAAATGATTTAAAAATATGATATATTTGTAATTTACATAATGAGCCTTTTATCTGATATATTAAAAGATGCGTTTGAAAATTGAATCTTTATTTTCCATTTAATTGTACAATTTGTCCCTAAAATTACTATGGGGTTTTTCTAGTAATTTATTTGCCGTTTAATTCTTTTATTTGGAGGCCAAATAATAGAATTAGGTATTTTTTTTTCATATTTTTCCTGTAAACAAAAAAATGAGGTCTTAGAGTTTGGGAAATAACGGGGAGAATGGATAATTTTTTAAAATATTTTTTTAAATATATTTTAAAATATTCATTTTAAAAAAATTAAAAAAATATATTTGTACCTATTCGTCATAATGAGCCCTGGGATTTGATATATTATATGACCCATTAGAAACAATTATAATTATTTATTTTCCATTTAATTCTATAATTTGCCCCCCAAAATGAATATTAGGGTTTTTTTCTTATTTTTCCAGTAAAGTTCAGGTGAGGGGCTATACTTCCAGTTTTTCAAAATTTTCCAGCTTATGGTTTCGGAGATAGAGGGGGATGCGTAAATTTTTTTTATTTTTGTTAATATTGTTACGGAATTTACCCAAAGCCGACCCTGTGTCATTCAGCACGACAACAAACGCTTTACGATAAAAAATACGATTCTCGAAAAGACTCGGCAGCGGAAGGAGCGATGAGGATTTCTACTGGAGAATTCTACGCTGGTGATATAAAAGAAGCACGGCACGATCGCCAGGCAGTTATACCGCGAAGACTAGCTTATATGAAAATGTATTGTGAATCAGCTGTTTTAAATGTAAATAAAGTTCTAGAAAAGTGAAAGTAAATATTAGTTGTTATAATTTTTAAATTGAACCCACGAAGTATATAACATTTGGTGTTAGAAGTGAAGGATTAGTGCAGTTAACATCCTAAATTGATTTATGGAAACTCGTACTATGGAAAAGATAGACGAAAAAATTGCACAGATTCTAGAAAAACGTGACAAGAAGGAGAAACAACATCAAGAAGAAATTCAAAAAAGGTTAGTGAAATCTTTTGATGACAAACTTAAAATTGAGTTAGGAAATCTTGTCACTAATATCGATGAAAAACGTAAAATAGAATTAGAAAATCTTGTTTCCACGATGAAAAGTGAACAACAAAATCTGATTGAAGGATTATTCTCGAATGAATTTGAATTTGAATTTGAATGAACAGCGACAAAATGATTTTAAAATATTTGAACAAAAACAAGATCAAACTGAATTAAAGCGACAAAATGATTTTAAAATATTTGAACAAAAACAAGATCAAACTGAATTAAAATTAAACGACAAAATGAATTTAAAATAACTGAAGAAAAAAGACAAATGCAATTTGAACAACTAATGCAAATAGTATCACAAGTTAACGAAACAGTTAATAAAAGAATGCAAATAGTAGAATCAGATATAAAAGAGATAAACGACGACATAAAGATCCTAAAAAATAATGTGGAGGCCCTTGAAACCAAAGTAGATGACATCGATTCCATACAGAGCCAGGTGAAATTTGAAATCAGTGCTATTTAAAACAAGGTAGAAACAGAAATCAAAAAAATGCAACAGGACTTACAGCGAGGAAAATACCAGAACACCGTGAGTACCAAAGGTTCCTTTAGTAAACCATCCACATTCGACGGCAGTTCATCTTGGCCCATGTATAAACGGCAATTTGAGACCGTGGCTACAGCTAATGGATGGGATAATCAAGAAAAATCTACTTCTCTGGTAATTTCCTTGAGAGGTCCGGCTCTAGAACTCCTCCAGAGCATTTCAGTCGATGAACAAGGCAATTTCGACAAGATCATCGCCATCCTAGACAAACGTTACGACAATCAATCCTTGAGCCAGGTATACCAAGTCCAACTGAGTGGAAAAACCCAAAAATCCGGTGAAAGCCTCCAAGAATTCGAAGCAGAAATTAGACGGTTAGTTCACTTGTCCTACCCAGACCTACCAGAGGAAACGAAAGACCATTTAGCCACACAGAGTTTCATAAATGGCATCAGAGATTTGGAAGTACAACGAAATCTAAGACTAAGTGGCGTCAAGAAAAGTAATGAAGCTCTACTTCGAGCTTTGGAAGTAGAGGCCGTCATGAACATGTCCAAGCCGAGGGTCCGAGCAGTATCCTTCAACCAGGAAGAGTCAGAGTCACCAATTCAAGCGCTGCTGGCTGGTCTGAACAAAATATTGGAACGGTCACAAAGAACTGGCACCAGAGGGGCATGTTACCGCTGCGGACGGACAGGGCACTTCCAACGTAATTGTCGAGTGAGGCCACCTGAACGATCACCGACCAGGGGTAACCAACAGAACAGCCACATGTCCAGGGACCGTCAGCCAGTCAGCATAAGGGGGCGAATGCTGACTGACCCTCCACCAGCCCCCAAAACATTATCCATCCGGGGATTTTGCCGAGATAGCGGCAGCCTAGTCATCAGAGGCACCATCAATGGGCGAGCAGTTACCATCCCCATCGATACCGGCCCCGCTGTGTCCATTGCCAAGTCCAGGGTTTTGAGAGCATCAGAAATTCGGCCAGTTACCAATAACATCCAGCTCAGAACAGTCCCCGGCGAGTCCATGTCAATACAGGGTGAGGCAGATGTCGTGCTACAGACAGGGGACAACATGATCCGGAATAGGGTCCTGGTAGTGAATATTGAGGACGATTTTATACTGGGAATGGACCTAATTCCTAAATGAGGAATTTGTATTGACATGGCCCGTCAACAGTTCAGTCACCTCCATAAAAATTGTGGCAAAGTCTTCATCTAGAATTTCCGGTCGAACGGAACAGATCATTCATGGGCAGCTAGACAGCAATCCTGGGAGCTGCGTTGGAATGGTGGAGCCCTTACACTCAACTCATGACTACTTAGTTGGACGGGCTATAGTTAAAACCGGACGAGATATACCAATCAGAGTCCTGAATCTGTCCAACAACGACATCAGAATTACCAATGGTCAAGAGATAGCTTGTTTCGAGCCAGTAGAGACCATCATCAATTGCGAAGAAGAGTACCAGACGTCGGTGAAGGAAACAGGGCCCGATAAAGAGTTCCTACAACAGTTTGCTGACCACTTGACACACTTGACACCAGAGAACCAGAAGAAAGCCAAGCAATTTATCACAAAACACTGGCAAATTTTTAACAGTAAAAATGGAACTACCGGTCGCACCAACATCATCCAGCATCGAATAGATACCGGAAAGGCTCAACCCATCAGAATACTACCTAGACGACTACCATTGGGGCAACAACAGACCGTCGAGGAAAACATCGAGTCCATGTTACAAAATGGAGTTATTGAGCCATCCATCAGTCCATGGTCTGCTCCCGTCGTGCTAGTTAAAAAGAAAGATGGAACCACCCGATTTTGCGTGGATTACAGAAAGCTGAATGAACTACCCCGAATCGATGACACTTTGACCACACTAGCAGGCTCCCGTTGGTTTTCCACACTAGACCTAAAAAGTGGATATTGGCAGGTTGGTCTGCACGCCAACGACAGAGAGAAGACAGCGTTCTCCACCAGTAAAGGGCTGTTTCAGTTCACGGTCATGCCCTTTGGGTTATGTAATGCACCCGCTACATTTGAGAGGCTAATGGAGTATGTACTGAGCGGGTTAACATGGAGGACGTGCTTAGTATACCTCGACGACATTCTAGTCATGGGCCAGACATTCGACGACCATCTGAAGAACCTGGGCGAAGTATTCTCCAGAATTAATAACGCCAACCTGAGACTCAATCCGAAGAAGTGTTCCTTGTTTCAAAAAGAAGTAGAGTTTTTGGGCCACGTAGTGTCCGAGTCAGGAATCCGAACGAACGAAGACAAGATAGAAGCCATCCGTGAATGGCCAGTTCCAAGAGACAAACATGAACTCCGAAGCTTCTTGGGCCTCTGTTCATACTACCGGCGTTTTGTTGAGGGATTTGCCACCATCGCCGCCCCTCTACATCGGCAGACCACTGATAAAGAGACCTTCCAATGGAATCAGGATTGCGAAACATCATTCAGGCGACTGAAGGCAGCACTATGTTCCAGCCCAATCCTAGCCTTTCCTACACAGTCCGGCAAGTTCATCTTAGACACCGACGCCAGCAACACAGGTTTGGGGGCCGTCCTATCCCAGGTGCAAAATGGTGAAGAGAGGGTGATCGAGTACTACAGCCGTGGATTCTCGAAGCCAGAAAGAAATTATTGCGTCACCAGAAAAGAACTTCTTGCAATAATAAGGGCTGTGGACCATTTCCATAAATACCTGTATGGTCGCCATTTCTTAATCCGAACAGATCATGCCGCACTCAAATGGCTGCTGGACATGAAGACACCGGAAGGACAACTGGCCGGATGGATGGAGAAATTACAGCAATACGACTTCAAGGTGGAACACCGTGCCGGTCGGTTGCACAATAATGCCGATGCCCTATCCAGAAAACCCTGTAAAGCGGAATGCAAGCATTGTCTGAAGACGGAACAGCGAGAGGGTATCTCCATCAGGCAGATCCGAGTGCAGGCCAATGAAGACTAGACAACGGAACAGTGCAACCAGGACCAAATGGCTGATCCAGACATCGAACCAATCTTGTCACTCAAAATGAGAGGGGCACCCAGGCCACGATGGGACGAGGTAGCTAGATACTCCGGCGTGCTGAAATCGTTATGGGCTCAGTGGGACTCTCTAAGAGTAGACAATGGAATGCTCAAGCGAGTTTGGGAAAGCGCTGATAGACGAGAAACCAAGTCCCAACTGGTAGTTCCGAAGAAAAAGGTACCAGCCATCCTGACCGAAGTACATGATGGAATTACCGGAGGCCACCTGGGCATGAATAAAACCCTAGACAAAGTTCGCCAGCGGTACTACTGGGTGAATTACTTCGAAGACGTCAGAGCTTGGTGCCGCAAATGTGCCACATGTGCCGCCAGTAAGGGCCCGAAACCCGAACCAAGGGCAGAATGCAGCAGTACAATGTGGGCGTCCCATTTAAGAGAATTGCCATCGATGTCGCCGGTCCGTTTCCCGAGTCTGAGACGGGGAACAAATACATTCTGGTCGCAATGGATTACTTCAGCAAATGGCCTGAGGCATATGCGATACCCAACCAAGAGGCAACCACGGTAGCGACGGTGCTAGTAGAACAACTATTCAGCCGGTTTGGCGTCCCGATGGAATTACATTCAGACCAGGGGCGTGACTTCGAATCGAATGTATTCCAGAAGGTCTGCACGATGGTGGGGATCAGGAAAACGAGAACAACACCATTACATCCACAGTCAGACGGAATGGTGGAAAGATTCAACAGGACCTTGGAACAACACCTATCCAAGGTCGTCAGCAATAACCAGCGTGATTGGGATGAGCATATTCCCCTATTCCTGTTGTCATATCGCTCTGCTGTACATAATAGTACAGGCCTGACCCCAGCCAGGGTCTTATTCGGAAAGGAGCTGCGACTACCATGCGACTTGGCATTTGGCTCCCCTGAAGAACCTCCCCAAGACATCGACGATTATGCCGACCAGCTCCGACATAACATGCTGGCAATACACGAATTAGCCCGAACGCAGATGTTGGCCACCAGTGACCGGATGAAGAGGCGATACGACCTCAAGGCCAATTCAGTCGGGTTCCAGGAGAGGGACAAAGTCTGGCTGTACAACCCCCAACGGAGCAAGGGTAAATCCCCAAAGCTTACGCCCGCCTGGGATGGTCCATACGAAGTGGTCAAGAGGCTGAATGACGTCGTCTACCGGATCCGTCGAACCCCAAGGCTAAATTGAAGGTGGTTCACTTAGATCGACTCGCTCCCTACCATGGAGGGGATGTTTCTGATCGGGACGATCAGAATTAAAGGGGGAGCAGTGTTACGGAATTTACCCAAAGCCGACCCTGTGTCATTCAGCACGACAACAAACGCTTTACGATAAAAAATACGATTCTCGAAAAGACTCGGCAGCGGAAGGAGCGATGAGGATTTCTACTGGAGAATTCTACGCTGGTGATATAAAAGAAGCACGGCACGATCGCCAGGCAGTTATACCGCGACGACTAGCTTATATGAAAATGTATTGTGAATCAGCTGTTTTAAATGTAAATAAAGTTCTAGGAAAGTGAAAGTAAATATTAGTTGTTATAATTTTTAAATTGAACCCACGAAGTATATAACATTTCTTTTAATTAATTTATTTTAAAAATATGAAAAAAATATATTTATTTTCGTCATAATGAACCCTTTCATTTGATATATAACATGATGGGTTAGAAATAATTTTAATTTTAATTTTTATTTAATTCTATAATTTGCCCCCCCCCCACAAAATAAATATTAGGGGTTTCTCCTTTATTTTCCACTAAAGTTCAGGTGAGGGGCTATACCTCCATTTTTTTTCAAAATTTTCCAGCTTATGGTATCGGAGATAAGGGGGAGGAATGGGTAAATTTTTTTATATTTTTGTTAATATCTTTTAATTAATTTATTTTAAAAATATGAAGAAAATATATTTGTTTTCGTCATAATGAGCCCTTTCATTTGATATATAACATGATGGGTTAGAAACAATTTTAATTTTAATTTTCCATTTAATTCTATAATTTGCCTCCCCAAAATAAATATTAGGGGATTCTCCTTAATTTTCAAGTAAAGTTCAGGTAAGGGGCTATACAACCATTTTTTTTTCAAAATTTTCCAGCTTATGGTTTCGGAGATAAGGGGGGGAATTGGTAAAATTTGTTATATTTTTGTTAATATCTTTTAATTAATTTATTTTAAAAATATGAAAAAAATATATTTGTTTTCGTCGTAATGAGCCCTTTCATTTGAAATATAACATGATTGGTTAGAAACAATTTTAATTTAATATTTTCCATTTCATTCTGTAATTGCCCCCCCAGAATTAAAAGTAGAGGTTTCTTCTTATTTTTCCAGTAAACTTCAGGTCAGAGCCTATAAATCTATTTTTTTTTAAACTTTACGTTTATAGTTTCGGAGATAAGGGGGGGGGGTAAATTTTGGTATATTCTTGTTAATATCTTTTTAAATAATTTTTTTTTTAAATATGAAAAAAATATATTTGTACTCCTCAGAATAAGACCTTTCATTTGATATATTACTTGATGCGTTTGAAAAAATTTTTTTTTTAAATTTTTATTTAATTCTATAATTTGCCCCCAAAATTAATATTAATTGTTTCTCCTTAATTTTCCTGTAAAGTTCGGACAACGCTCTATATTTCCTACTTTTTTCAAAATTTTAGGCTCAGTAGTTTCGGAGATCAGGGTGGGGGATATATTACATGATGCGTTTGAAATTTTTTTTATTTTTAAATTTTTATTTAATTCTATAATTTGCTCCCCAAAATCAACATTAATGGTTTCTCCTTAATTTTCCTGTAAAGTTCGGGCAACGCTCTATATTTAATATATTTTTCAAAATTTTAGGATCAGTAGTTTCGGAGATCAGGGGGGGAACGGTCGATTTTTTTAGTTTTACCCCCAAGAAGTACCCCCAAAATCAAAATTTTTTCTTTTACGATATGTACTGCTGATCGGGTCACGAAACTATACATTAATACCAAATTTCAACCTCTTCCGTCCAGTAGTTTAGGAGAAAATGGCTATGATGTGACAGAGGCAGAAATCCTGAGTGATATTATAAGGGTATCCGTATATTGTATATACGGAACCCTAAAAAGGTAAAATAAATTACTGGCGATCTGAATGTTGGGAAAAAAGTAAAATGGCAAAGTTGTAGGTAATAAAAAGATATGCAATCTTTGTGTTTATACTTTCTTCACATAACCTCAAAGCCAACAACTTTTTTTTTGAATTTTTTCCATAAATTGTGAGGTTATGTGAAAAAGTGTACATGCAAAAGTTGTAGATCTTTTTATTACCTACAACTTTGCTATTTAACATTTTACCATAAGACTTTTTAGTCCTATGGTAAAATTTAGTTTTTCCAGAAATCCAGATAAACAGTTTTTTAACTTTGAACACTCCCGACCTCAGACCGTTTTGGTAGGGTAGGGTAATTTCTATTAAGTTTGATTTTGGGTATGAGTATGTTTTTTATTTGTAGTTTTTTTGTGATCATGTTAACTATTGGAATGGATTTGTCTGCTTTGATAAGGCCAGTCGTCTTAATTTTGTTCTGTATTGATTTCAAAGTAAACTTATTGGTGCTATTCTAGGTTACTTTTTGAAAGAGATTTTAAAATACTCGTTTAGTATAATTTATATTATCTGTACTATTTGGAATATATTCAATCTCTGAAATACCATTTTCCCACAATGTCCTGGTTTCAATATATGGGTCAGCTATTTGTTCCAGTACACATTCCTCTTTTGCCTGTACACGAACCTGTCAGATGGGTACTGTACTGAGAGATAGTGGTGGATTACTTAAGGTTTGATCCCTTATACTGACTGGCTAACTGTTCCTGTTGGTCGTATAATTACGTTGACAAACTCTGGTAACTTCACTCTGCAATAATGTTAAAAATGCACCCTGCTTTTACAGTGATAATATACGCAACTGGTTCTTCAAGCTTTCTCTCAATTATTTTGTTAATTTCGGACAGTACTTCCTGAAGGATTTTTTCTGACTGACGGAAACAACTTGTAAGTTTGGTTTGGACATTTTCATACACCCCAGTGATTTCGTAAGACATCTCGAATACAATTTATAAAACTCTGTGTGGCTAATTGGCTTGTAACTTCTTGTGGTAGGTCTGGGTACACTAACTGTGTTAAACGGCTATTGCCTTGAAAATTTTGTATATATTTGTTAATATATGCCATTTCTCATAATTCATATTTAACATTTTATTTGAAAACTTTGTAATTTAAATTTTTTGTTTCATTTTCTAATTTATCCTTCTTTAATTTTACTATTTTATCTTGTCTTCTATTTTAGGATTATTAGCTTCGGAGATAAGGTATAGTGAATTTTTAAATACTTACTTTACGTGTTTAAGTTCACAAACAATACATTTTAACATAAAAAGAATATGATGGACTTGAAAGACTTGTCGACAATAAACACATCTGCACACACGCAGCCAGAGATCAAAACAAACCTTTTCCAACGGTTTTCTAATCATAGGCATTCATCCAAATATTTTTCCAAATAAAAAAACATACGATTCTAAAACCATTAGCTTAATTTTTTTCCTGATTTCCAAATGTAGTCAATTGTATCCGTTCACTACTTTGTTTCCACTAAACAACCTCAAATTATTTAGAAATAATCTGCTGTGTTCTGTAAAAAACCTTATGCAATCAGTAGGTCTCTGTTCATGCATTCATTTAATTCCAACCATTGCTAGTAACCGACTTATCTGTGCCTTACTTATTCGACCCGTGGGGATAGGCGCTAAAGCCCTATATTATTAAAGTATTTTAAAAATATATTTGTAATTCTCATAATAATATCTTTTCTGTCTCCTTGTATACTTCGAAGGCGTCATATAAGATCACAGCCGTAATAGTGGATAATAGCTTTTTCAGGGAGGCTGTGACCGACGGATAGACAAAGTGTTTCTGTTTCCGTTTATGAATATACGGAATTAATGAACATATAACTTAGTTTCGGAAGAATATGAGTTTTGTACAAAGCTGCAGCTAGAAAAGTTTTTCAGGGTTGGTTGGATATATATTTTTTTATTGGTGGTAGGCTAATTAGGACTGAGAAATTTATAATTTGTTCATGTATTTAAAGGGTATATAAAATTGTATAATATAAAATTTATTCTTTTATGAATATACGGAATTAATGAACATATAACTTAGTTTCGGAAGAATATTAGTTTTGTACAAAGCTGCAGCTAGAATTTTTTTTCAGGGTTGGTTGGATATATATTTTTTTATTGGTGGTAGGCTAATTAGGACTGACAAATTTATAATTTATTCATGTATTTAAAGGGTATATAAAATTGTATAAATATAAAATTTATTCTTATCAAAAAGATAATAATTGGTTAAATTTAATCTAGAATCAAAAATTCCAAAATTTGGCGGTGGTTTTGAACCTCCAGGTCCCTTTCGCTGGCTACGGCCTTGCTTTTGTAAGAAACAAATACTAATTCCGATATTATTATTAACAAATTTTAGAAATTCTGAGAGTAATTCATTTCAGAAAAAGCTTGTGAGATCGGGCAAATTATAACAGAAATTCTTTTGTTCATTTACAGTTATATGAAGAATGGTAATGACACAGCTGTATTGTTGGTGTTTTGAGAACTGATTTTTAAAATTTATACTAAGAAAATTCCGTTATGATTTAAGACTGCACTAAATAATAATACTGTCAATGTTAGTACTACTTGATTACTGCCTGTTAATAGAAGTAGCACAGATGGAGGCCTGTTTCGAATAAGTTCGTTTTATTCACACTTTTCACCAGACAAAGTGATAGCCAATAGTATATAATTCAGTTTACTGCAGTACAGAGCAAGCTTTTTACGGTAGGTCATCTTGCAGTATAGTGTAAGCTGTAGACACAAGTTGACCAAGTTACAGTGATTGGACTAGATGCAATACAGGTTTACTCAACGACTCCACATACAACCAAAAAATGTTTCATATATAGATTACCACAAAACTTACGTAAGACACACCACAGGCAGACTAAAGATAGATGAGATGAGTACGTGAACACTATAACGAAATAAGGGAAAACAATATTTTATAACACTCCACGACAATGTCAAAGCGAATGAATATACTTTGAGATCATAAGAGTACCGAAAAATATAGAATACCCGTAATCAAGATGAGAGCAGAGCTGACTCTGCCGAAATATTATTATATTACCATAGCTATCTGCTATGATATATGAGGATATGAGGATAAAATACCTAGGAACTATGTGACATACCTATACATGTAGTATAGTCGTAAGTAGTAAGTCCTACAAATGTGATGTAGAAATACGTTTATAATCATAACTAAGTTAGTAACTAACGAGTTGCATTGGCAGCATTCTTCATCGATATGATACTGCTGAAAAACTTGAATATCTGCAAGTGATAATCTAGAAGATGCCACTAGAATAAGATTAGTTGTTAGTAGAAGGTTTTTGTGACAACTTAATGTAGATAATGAATGAAGAGATGTGAAGTAGAAATCACTTATACCCCAGTCTATAGAGCAAAATTTTCGGACATAAAATTCAACAGCAATACGCTTATACCATCACGTTAGTAACAGTTTACACATAATTATTCCTAAGATTTTAACAGCAAACTCGTAGAAGTAAATGATTAAATAATAAAAAACAGCAAAAATACGATTTTTTTTTGTTTTTGCTTATATAATGAAAAGTAATGGAGGAATCGTAATGCCGTCTAAGGAGTAAATTCAGAAGAATTGGTCAAAAGTGGATTTTTTAGAAAATTTATAACTTTCGGGTAACTAATACTGGAATATTTGCCATCGTCAATACGATAGTTTACGATATTAAGTTTATATGAGTTCATGATGGATACTATTGAAGAAGTAGTTTTTGAACAATTCGAATTTACATAAATTAGAGAGCTAGTTTACACATCCCACCGTATTAACCATACTAGTCTGGCCGGGATATACTAAAGATATTTTGAAAGTTGGTTTAAAATAATAGTTAACATTGCCTTGAATGTACGAATATCCGACAGTCAGCCTGCGGTGCCCTCACAATAGCTGTCAAGGCACATGGACGGAACTAGATGAAAATTGTGGTAAATTGTATTATTATATGTTTTTTTCTCAGCCGTTAATTACATTTGTATTTACATAACTATGGCCTGCTCACAATTGTCTATTTTTTCATTGGTTAATGGTTACGTGTATACAGTTTACTGATATTAATTAAATGACATTTTTCCATTGACTGGATCTGCCACTGAGAAAACATTGGAGGATTCATTGTTTAAGTCAAATTTCAAAAGCAGTAGTAATGCATTTTACGGTACTCTAACAAAAATCCAAGATATACGAAGTGAACTGCATTTTATAATCTTTCAAAATATATTTTGCATATCGCTATTGAACTATTTTATGCTATAGATTCTACGAACTTCACATTTTTAAGGTAATTTTAGGGCAAATCTTTGACAATAGTCATTTGCATGTATATATGTTTAGTACAGTATGTAAAGGTGCAATAAATTTAAGAAGTTCATTAGCTTCATTTTAGTCATCTTTAAGATTTATGTAATGGTTATGGGAGGGTATCCAGGAGGATTTCATACAATTTAAGAAAGATACAGGTACAATCTACCTGTGAGCTGTGGTCAATTAGTAACATTACTCTTATTATGTTTACTGATGATAATGAATTTCGTTTAGACTTGTATATAATACGGTTCAGGCCTATTTTGAGTTTGTTCAGAAAGATTTAATATAAATGCCTTGATCTTGTTACGTTTTATTTTAGTACACCTTGAATATAAGTAATTTTTCACTATTGAATGCTTTGATTTCATCCTTTGTATATAATTATAGGCTTTGTAGTCCTTTCTTTCACAAAACTTGTTAATTGTTGTGTAAAATATTCAGCTTCTTCCCTATTGCACCTATCTCTGTATTGTCTTCCGTATTGTCATCGTGTGCAATTTCAGGTTAACGACAATCCATATTCCCCATACCACAATTCAGAAATACGGATTACCTTTGTTTAGTATTCGTTTGTACTACCCATCAACTTCTTTATTATTTTACTGTTTTTTTGTCTCAACGTCCTTGTACAGTCTAAGCATTTACTATTTGTTGTGAGTTCTCCCAGTATTTAATCAATTTTGTGATTATTCTTCACCTATCTAATACATAATGGTTTGTTTTCTATAGGCCTATAACTTTTTGCTTGGACTACATTGCGCTATACTTGACATTTAGGCTTTCGGTTTCTACATTTTTTGCAGATAATCTCCAAGATCAAACCTCTGCTTCTGAAGTGAAAGATCAGCTCTAGCTTCCCACATCAAGGATGTAGCTCTCCATTTTAATACAATAAAAAAACACCTTTCTGGTCAATCGTGACTATTTAGACATGAAAAATCTTATCGCATATATACCCCGTTACTCTATATTTTCTAAATTTTTAGGAATAATCCTTGTTTTTCCGAGGAAGACATTTTATCGAACATTAAAGCTATTGGCCCTTCTAAGGAGTTTTTCTTCGTAAAAAGGATCAAAAAGAAGCAAAGTAATGATATAAAGGAAGGCGTACCTAATAATATAGGTCATACCAGAAAATGTCGAGTTTGTCCTTTGCACTTTTCAGGCGGAGAAGCAGATATTCCCCGTCATTCAATACTTCAAATATTTGAGGTATGGTCATATTAAAACCCAGTGTAAAGGTCAAGAGTGCTGCATGATATGTGGAGAAAACAACATCAAACCATGATTCTTCTAATTGTGTCTTACACTGTATTTATTGCAAGGATCAACAAATGGCCACTGAAAAAGGAACCCCTTTTAAAGATCGATTATCCGGAATTTTTGCGGCAAAGGAAGATTAAAGAAACTATATCTTTTGATAACATCCTTTTTGGATACGGACAATATGGTTCCTAATTATCTCACCAAATCTTCTTCTTCCCCCATCCCAAGAGAAACTTGTATCCATATAAGTGGCAACAGACAGATTATTAACTCCTTTGCTGAATCCTTTCCTAGTCTCACGCAGAGTCCTTCTCCACATCCAGGTAACAATATTCCTCAGAACAGGTCCTTTTCATCAACCACAAATACTCTCTCGCAGCGTATTTATACCCCCCGCCCCAGAGAAAAAAAATTAATAAATCTCCTTTCAACTCTAGTTTACATTTATTTCCTAATGGTAGAACTCAAAGTATCCTCTAAAGCATTTACTTCTTTCTAATCTATAATAAAAATTATATTATTCATAAACTTTTATAATAGTAATCTTAAATTTTTAATGGATTTAATTTCTTCGTATATCCAACTTGTAGATGCCGGTAAAAGCCAGCCATCACATTCACGGGACCTTTAAGACTAATTCACTGGAACACTCGTAGTTTAAAATCAAATCTTATTCGAAGCAGAAATTAGACGGTTAGTTCACTTGTCCTACCCAGACCTGCCAGAGGAAACGAAAGACCATTTAGCCACACAGAGTTTCATAAATGGCATCAGAGATTTGGAAGTACAACGAAATCTAAGACTAAGTGGCGTCAAGAAAAGTAATGAAGCTCTACTTCGGGCTTTAGAAGTAGAGGCCGTCATGAACATGTCCAAGCCGAGGGTCCGAGCAGTATCCTTCAACCAGGAAGAGTCAGAGTCACCAATTCAAGCGCTGCTGGCTGGTCTGAACAAAATATTGGAACGGTCACAAAGAACTGGCACCAGAGGGGCATGTTACCGCTGCGGACGGACAGGGCACTTCCAACGTGATTGTCGAGTGAGGCCACCTGAACGATCACCGACCAGGGGTAACCAACAGAACAGCCACATGTCCAGGGACCGTCAGCCAGTCAGCATAAGGGGCGAATGCTGACTGACCCTCCACCAGCCCCCAAAACATTATCCATCCGGGGATTTTGCCGAGATAGCGGCAGCCTAGTCATCAGAGGCACCATCAATGGGCGAGCAGTTACCATCACCATCGATACCGGCGCCGCTGTGTCCATTGCCAAGTCCAGGGTTTTGAGAGCAGCAGAAATTCGGCCAGTTACCAATAACATCCAGCTCAGAACAGTCCCCGGCGAGTCCATGTCAATACAGGGTGAGGCAGATGTCGTGCTACAGACAGGGGACAACATGATCCGGAATAGGGTCCTGGTAGCGAATATTGAGGACGATTTTATACTGGGAATGGACCTAATTAGCCAGCATGGATTTATGTTCGACCCGAGATATGATGTTCTTCGGTTCCTAAATGAGGAATTTGTATTGACACGGCCCGTCAACAGTTCAGTCACCTCCATAAAAATTGTGGCAAAGTCTTCATCTAAAATTTCCGGTCGAACGGAACAGATCATTCATGGGCAGCTAGACAGCAATCCTGGGAGCTGCGTTGGAATGGTGGAGCCCTTACACTCAACTCATGACTACTTAGTTGGACGGGCTATAGTTAAAACCGGACGAGATATACCAATCAGAGTCCTGAATCTGTCCAACAACGACATCAGAATTACCAATGGTCAAGAGATAGCTTGTTTCGAGGCAGTAGAGACCATCATCAATTGCGAAGAAGAGTACCAGACGTCGGTGAAGGAAACAGGGCCCGATAAAGAGTTTCTACAACAGTTTGCTGACCACTTGACACACTTGACACCAGAGAACCAGAAGAAAGCCAAGCAATTTATCACAAAACACTGGCAAATTTTTAACAGTAAAAATGGAACTACCGGTCGCACCAACATCATCCAGCATCGAATAGATACCGGAAAGGCTCAACCCATCAAATACTACCTAGACGACTACCATTGGGGCAACAACAGACCGTCGAGGAAAACATCGAGTCCATGTTACAAAATGGAGTTATTGAGCCATCCATCAGTCCATGGTCTGCTCCCGTCGTGCTAGTTAAAAAGAAAGATGGAACCACCCGATTTTGCGTGGATTACAGAAAGCTGAATGAACTACCCCGAATCGATGACACTTTGACCACACTAGCAGGCTCCCGTTGGTTTTCCACACTAGACCTAAAAAGTGGATATTGGCAGGTTGGTCTGCACGCCAACGACAGAGAGAAGACAGCGTTCTCCACCAGTAAAGGGCTGTTTCAGTTCACGGTCATGCCCTTTGGGTTATGTAATGCACCCGCTACATTTGAGAGGCTAATGGAGTATGTACTGAGCGGGTTAACATGGAGGACGTGCTTAGTATACCTCGACGACATTCTAGTCATGGGCCAGACATTCGACGACCATCTGAAGAACCTGGGCGAAGTATTCTCCAGAATTAATAACGCCAACCTGAGACTCAATCCGAAGAAGTGTTCCTTGTTTCAAAAAGAAGTAGAGTTTTTGGGCCACGTAGTGTCCGAGTCAGGAATCCGCACGAACGAAGACAAGATAGAAGCCATCCGTGATTGGCCAGTTCCAAGAGACAAACATGAACTCCGAAGCTTCTTGGGCCTCTGTTCATACTACCGGCGTTTTGTTGAGGGATTTGCCACCATCGCCGCCCCTCTACATCGGCAGACCACTGATAAAGAGACCTTCCAATGGAATCAGGATTGCGAAACATCATTCAGGCGACTGAAGGCAGCACTATGTTCCAGCCCAATCCTAGCCTTTCCTACACAGTCCGGCAAGTTCATCTTAGACACCGACGCCAGCAACACAGGTTTGGGGGCCGTCCTATCCCAGGTGCAAAATGGTGAAGAGAGGGTGATCGAGTACTACAGCCGTGGATTCTCGAAGCCAGGAAGAAATTATTGCGTCACCAGAAAAGAACTTCTTGCAATAATAAGGGCTGTGGACCATTTCCATAAATACCTGTATGGTCGCCATTTCTTAATCCAAACAGATCATGCCGCACTCAAATGGCTGCTGGACATGAAGACACCGGAAGGACAACTGGCCGGATGGATGGAGAAATTACAGCAATACGACTTCAAGGTGGAACACCGTGCCGGTCGGTTGCACAATAATGCCGATGCCCTATCCAGAAAACCCTGTAGAGCGGAATGCAAGCATTGTCTGAAGACGGAACAGCGAGAGGGTATCTCCATCAGGCAGATCCGAGTGCAGGCCAATGAAGACTAGTCAACGGAACAGTGCATCCAGGACCAAATGGCTGATCCAGACATCGAACCAATCTTGTCACTCAAAATGAGAGGGGCACCCAGGCCACGATGGGACGAGGTAGCTAGATACTCCGGCGTGCTGAAATCGTTATGGGCTCAGTGGGACTCTCTAAGAGTAGACAATAAAATGCTCAAGCGAGTTTGGGAAAGAGCTGAAAGACGAGAAACCAAGTCCCAACTGGTAGTTCCGAAGAAAAAGGTACCAGCCATCCTGACCGAAGTACATGATGGAATTACCGGAGGCCACCTGGGCATGAATAAAACCCTAGACAAAGTTCGCCAGCGGTACTACTGGGTGAATTACTTCGAAGACGTCAGAGCTTGGTGCCGCAAATGTGCCACATGTGCCGCCAGTAAGGGCCCGAAAACCCGAACCAAGGGCAGAATGCAGCAGTACAATGTGGGCGTCCCATTTAAGAGAATTGCCATCGATGTCGCCGGTCCGTTTCGCGAGTCTGAGAGGGGGAACAAATACATTCTGGTCGCAATGGATTACTTCAGCAAATGGCCTGAGGCATATGCGATACCCAACCAAGAGGCAACCACGGTAGCGACGGTGCTAGTAGAACAACTATTCAGCCGGTTTGGCGTCCCGATGGAATTACATTCAGACCAGGGCGTGACTTCGAATCGAATGTATTCCAGAAGGTCTGCACGATGGTGGGGATGAGGAAAACGAGAACAACACCATTACATCCACAGTCAGACGGAATGGTGGAAAGATTCAACAGGACCTTGGAACAACACCTATCCAAGGTCGTCAGCAATAACCAGCGTGATTGGGATGAGCATATTCCCCTATTCCTGTTGTCATATCGCTCTGCTGTACATAATAGTACAGGCCTGACCCCAGCCAGGGTCTTATTCGGAAAGGAGCTGCGACTACCATGCGACTTGGCATTTGGCTCCCCTGAAGAACCTCCCCAAGACATCGACGATTATGCCGACCAGCTCCGACATAACATGCTGGCAATACACGAATTAGCCCGAACGCAGATGTTGGCCACCAGTGACCGGATGAAGACGCGATACGACCTCAAGGCCAATTCAGTCGGGTTCCAGGAGAGGGACAAAGTCTGGCTGTACAACCCCCAACGGAGCAAGGGTAAATCCCCAAAGCTTACGCCCGCCTGGGATGGTCCATACGAAGTGGTCAAGAGGCTGAATGACGTCGTCTACCGGATCCGTCGAAACCCCAAGGCTAAATTGAAGGTGGTTCACTTAGATCGACTCGCTCCCTACCATGGAGGGGATGTTTCTGATCGGGACGATCAGAATTAAAGGGGGAGCAGTGTTACGGAATTTACCCAAAGCCGACCCTGTGTCATTCAGCACGACAACAAACGCTTTACGATAAAAAATACGATTCTCGAAAAGACTCGGCAGCGGAAGGAGCGATGAGGATTTCTACTGGAGAATTCTACGCTGGTGATATAAAAGAAGCACGGCACGATCGCCAGGCAGTTATACCGCGACGACTAGCTTATATGAAAATGTATTGTGAATCAGCTGTTTTAAATGTAAATAAAGTTCTAGAAAAGTGAAAGTAAATATTAGTTGTTATAATTTTTAAATTGAACCCACGAAGTATATAACATTTCTTTTAATTAATTTATTTTAAAAATATAAAAAAAAATATATTTATTTTCGTCATAATGAACCCTTTCATTTGATATATAACATGATGGGTTAGAAATAATTTTAATTTTAATTTTTCATTTAATTCTATAATTTGCCCCCACCCACAAAATAAATATTAGGGGTTTCTCCTTTATTTTCCACTAAAGTTCAGGTGAGGGGCTATACCTCCATTTTTTTTCAAAATTTTCCAGCTTATGGTATCGGAGATAAGGGGGAGGAATGGGTAAATTTTTTTATATTTTTGTTAATATCTTTTAATTAATTTATTTTAAAAATATGAAGAAAATATATTTGTTTTCGTCATAATGAGCCCTTTCATTTGATATATAACATGATGGGTTAGAAACAATTTTAATTTTAATTTTCCATTTAATTCTATAATTTGCCTCCCCAAAATAAATATTAGGGGATTCTCCTTAATTTTCAAGTAAAGTTCAGGTAAGGGGTTATACAACCATTTTTTTTTCAAAATTTTCCAGCTTATGGTTTCGGAGATAAGGGGGGGAATTGGTAAAATTTGTTATATTTTTGTTAATATCTTTTAATTAATTTATTTTAAAAATATGAAAAAAATATATTTGTTTTCGTCCTAATGAGCCCTTTCATTTGAAATATTACATGATTGGTTAGAAACAATTTTAATTTTATATTTTCCATTTCATTCTGTAATTGCCCCCCCAAAATTAAAAGTAGAGGTTTCTTCTTATTTTTCCAGTAAACTTCAGGTCAGAGCCTATAAATCTATTTTTTTTAAACTTTACGTTTATAGTTTCGGAGATAAGGGGGGGGGTAAATTTTGGTATATTCTTGTTAATATCTTTTTAAATAATTTTTTTTTTAAATATGAAAAAATATATTTGTACTCCTCAGAATAAGACCTTTCATTTGATATATTACTTGATGCGTTTGAAAAAATTTTTATTTTTAAATTTTTATTTAATTCTATAATTTGCCCCCAAAATTAACATTAATTGTTTCTCCTTAATTTTCCTGTAAAGTTCGGGCAACGCTCTATATTTCCTACTTTTTTCAAAATTTTAGGCTCAGTAGTTTCGGAGATCAGGGTGGGGGATATATTACATGATGCGTTTGAAATTTTTTTTATTTTTAAATTTTTATTTAATTCTATAATTTGCTCCCCAAAATTAACATTAATGGTTTCTCCTTAATTTTCCTGTAAAGTTCGGGCAACGCTCTATATTTAATATATTTTTCAAAATTTTAGGATCAGTAGTTTCGGAGATTTTTTTAGTTTTACCCCCAAGAAGTACCCCCAAAATCAAAATTTTTTCTTTTACGATATGTACTGCTGATCGGGTCACGAAACTATACATTGATACCAAATTTCAACCTCTTCCGTCCAGTAGTTTAGGAGAAAATGGCTATGATGTGACAGAGGCAGAAATCCTGAGTGATATTATAAGGGTATCCGTATATTGTATATACGGAACCCTAAAAAGGAAAAATAAATTACTGGCGATCTGAATGTTGGGAAAAAAGTAAAATGGCAAAGTTGTAGGTAATAAAAAGATATGCAATCTTTGTGTTTATACTTTCTTCACATAACCTCAAAGCCAACAACTTTTTTTTTGAATTTTTTCCAAAAATTGTGAGGTTATGTGAAAAAAGTGTACATGCAAAAGTTGTAGATCTTTTTATTACCTACAACTTTGCTATTTAACATTTTACCATAAGACTTTTTAGTCCTATGGTAAAATTTAGTTTTTCCAGAAATCCAGATAAACAGTTTTTTAACTTTGAACACTCCCGACCTCAGACCGTTTTGGTAGGGTAGGGTAATTTCTATTAAGTTTGATTTTGGGTATGAGTATGTTTTTTATTTGTAGTTTTTTTGTGATCATGTTAACTATTGGAATGGATTTGTCTGCTTTGATAAGGCCAGTCGTCTTAATTTTGTTCTGTATTGATTTCAAAGTAAACTTATTGGTGCTATTCTAGGTTACTTTTTGAAAGAGATTTTAAAATACTCGTTTAGTATAATTTATATTATCTGTACTATTTGGAGTATATTCAATCTCTGAAATACCATTTTCCCACAATGTCCTGGTTTCAATATATGGGTCAGCTATTTGTTCCAGTACACATTCCTCTTTTGCCTGTACACGAACCTGTCAGATGGGTACTGTACTGAGAGATAGTGGTGGATTACTTAAGGTTTGATCCCTTATACTGACTGGCTAACTGTTCCTGTTGGTCGTATAATTACGTTGACAAACTCTGGTAACTTCACTCTGCAATAATGTTAAAAATGCACCCTGCTTTTACAGTGATAATATACGCAACTGGTTCTTCAAGCTTTCTCTCAATTATTTTGTTAATTTCGGACAGTACTTCCTAAAGGATTTTTTCTGACTGACGGAAACAACTTGTAAGTTTGGTTTGGACATTTTCATACACCCCAGTGATTTCGTAAGACATCTCGAATACAATTTATAAAACTCTGTGTGGCTAATTGGCTTGTAACGTCTTGTGGTAGGTCTGGGTACACTAACTGTGTTAAACGGCTATTGCCTTGAAAATTTTGTATATATTTGTTAATATATGCCATTTCTCATAATTCATATTTAACATTTTATTTGAAAACTTTGTTATTTAAATTTTTTGTTTCATTTTCTAATTTATCCTTCTTTAATTTTACTATTTTATCTTGTCTTCTATTTTAGGATTATTAGCTTCGGAGATAAGGTATAGTGAATTTTTAAATACTTACTTTACGTGTTTAAGTTCACAAACAATACATTTTAACATAAAAAGAATATGATGGACTTGAAAGACTTGTCGACAATAAACACATCTGCACACACGCAGCCAGAGATCAAAACAAACCTTTTCCAACGGTTTTCTAATCATAGGCGTTCATCCAAATATTTTTCCAAATAAAAAAACATACGATTCTAAAACCATTAGCTTAATTTTTTTCCTGATTTCCAAATGTAGTCAATTGTATCCGTTCACTACTTTGTTTCCACTAAACAACCTCAAATTATTTAGAAATAATCTGCTGTGTTCTGTAAAAAACCTTATGCAATCAGTAGGTCTCTGTTCATGCATTCATTTAATTCCAACCATTGCTAGTAACCGACTTATCTGTGCCTTACTTATTCGACCCGTGGGGATAGGCGCTAAAGCCCTATATTATTAAAGTATTTTAAAAATATATTTGTAATTCTCATAATAATATCTTTTCTGTCTCCTTGTATACTTCGAAGGCGTCATATAAGATCACAGCCGTAATAGTGGATAATAGCTTTTTCAGGGAGGCTGTGACCGACGGATAGACAAAGTGTTTCTGTTTCCGTTTATGAATATACGGAATTAATGAACATATAACTTAGTTTCGGAAGAATATGAGTTTTGTACAAAGCTGCAGCTAGAAAAGTTTTTCAGGGTTGGTTGGATATATATTTTTTTATTGGTGGTAGGCTAATTAGGACTGACAAATTTATAATTTGTTCATGTATTTAAAGGGTATATAAAATTGTATAAATATAAAATTTATTCTTTTATGAATATACGGAATTAATGAACATATAACTTAGTTTCGGAAGAATATTAGTTTTGTACAAAGCTGCAGCTAGAATTTTTTTTCAGGGTTGGTTGGATATATATTTTTTTATTGGTGGTAGGCTAATTAGGACTGACAAATTTATAATTTATTCATGTATTTAAAGGGTATATAAAATTGTATAAATATAAAATTTATTCTTATCAAAAAGATAATAATTGGTTAAATTTAATCTAGAATCAAAAAATTCCAAAATTTGGCGGTGGTTTTGAACCTCCAGGTCCCTTTCGCTGGCTACGGCCTTACTTTTGTAAGAAACAAATACTAATTCCGATATTATTATTAACAAATTTTAGAAATTCTGAGAGTAATTCATTTCAGAAAAAGCTTGTGAGATCGGGCAAATTATAACAGAAATTCTTTTGTTCATTTACAGTTATATGAAGAATGGTAATGACACAGCTGTATTGTTGGTGTTTTGAGAACTGATTTTTAAAATTTATACTAAGAAAATTCCGTTATGATTTAAGACTGCACTAAATAATAATACTGTCAATGTTAGTACTACTTGATTACTGCCTGTTAATAGAAGTAGCACAGATGGAGGCCTGTTTCGAATAAGTTCGTTTTATTCACACTTTTCACCAGACAAAGTGATAGCCAATAGTATATAATTCAGTTTACTGCAGTACAGAGCAAGCTTTTTACGGTAGGTCATCTTGCAGTATAGTGTAAGCTGTAGACACAAGTTGACCAAGTTACAGTGATTGGACTAGATGCAATACAGGTTTACTCAACGACTCCACATACAACCAATAAATGTTTCATATATAGATTACCACAAAACTTACGTAAGACACACCACAGGCAGACTAAAGATAGATGAGATGAGTACGTGAACACTATAACGAAATAAGGGAAAACAATATTTTATAACACTCCACGACAATGTCAAAGCGAATGAATATACTTTGAGATCATAAGAGTACCGAAAAATATAGAATACCCGTAATCAAGATGAGAGCAGAGCTGACTCTGCCGAAATATTATTATATTACCATAGCTATCTGCTATGATATATGAGGATATGAGGATAAAATACCTAGGAACTATGTGACATACCTATACATGTAGTATAGTCGTAAGTAGTAAGTCCTACAAATGTGATGTAGAAATACGTTTATAATCATAACTAAGTTAGTAACTAACGAGTTGCATTGGCAGCATTCTTCATCGATATGATACTGCTGAAAAACTTGAATATCTGCAAGTGATAATCTAGAAGATGCCACTAGAATAAGATTAGTTGTTAGTAGAAGGTTTTTGTGACAACTTAATGTAGATAATGAATGAAGAGATGTCATTTGGACAGCATGCGGTCGAGGTACAAAAAAATTAAGTAGAAAACACTTATACCCCAGTCTATAGAGCAAAATTTTCGGACATAAAATTCAACAGCAATACGCTTATACCATCACGTTAGTAACAGTTTACACATAAATATTCCTAAGATTTTAACAGCAAACTCGTAGAAGTAAATGATTAAATAATAAAAAACAGCAAAAATACGATTTTTTTTTGTTTTTGCTTATATAATGAAAAGTAAAGGAGGAATCGTAATGCCGTCTAAGGAGTAAATTCAGAAGAATTGGTCAAAAGTGGATTTTTTAGAAAATTTATAACTTTCGGGTAACTAATACTGGAATATTTGCCATCGTCAATACGATAGTTTACGATATTAAGTTTATATGAGTTCATGATGGATACTATTGAAGAAGTAGTTTTTGAACAATTCGAATTTACATAAATTAGAGAGCTAGTTTACACATCCCACCGTATTAACCATACTAGTCTGGCCGGGATATACTAAAGATATTTTGAAAGTTGGTTTAAAATAATAGTTAACATTGCCTTGAATGTACGAATATCCGACAGTCAGCCTGCGGTGCCCTCACAATAGCTGTCAAGGCACATGGACGGAACTAGATGAAAATTGTGGTAAATTGTATTATTATATGTTTTTTTCTCAGCCGTTAATTACATTTGTATTTACATAACTATGGCCTGCTCACAATTGTCTATTTTTTCATTGGTTAATGGTTACGTGTATACAGTTTACTGATATTAATTAAATGACATTTTTCCATTGACTGGATCTGCCACTGAGAAAACATTGGAGGATTCATTGTTTAAGTCAAATTTCAAAAGCAGTAGTAATGCATTTTACGGTACTCTAACAAAAATCCAAGATATACGAAGTGAACTGCATTTTATAATCTTTCAAAATATATTTTGCATATCGCTATTGAACTATTTTATGCTATAGATTCTACGAACTTCACATTTTAAGGTAATTTTAGGGCAAATCTTTGACAATAGTCATTTGCATGTATATATGTTTAGTACAGTATGTAAAGGTGCAATAAATTTAAGAAGTTCATTAGCTTCATTTTAGTCATCTTTAAGATTTATGTAATGGTTATGGGAGGGTATCCAGGAGGATTTCATACAATTTAAGAAAGATACAGGTACAATCTACCTGTGAGCTGTGGTCAATTAGTAACATTACTCTTATTATGTTTACTGATGATAATGAATTTCGTTTAGACTTGTATATAATACGGTTCAGGCCTATTTTGAGTTTGTTCAGAAAGATTTAATATAAATGCCTTGATCTTGTTACGTTTTATTTTAGTACACCTTGAATATAAGTAATTTTTCACTATTGAATGCTTTGATTTCATCCTTTGTATATAATTATAGGCCTTGTAGTCCTTTCTTTCACAAAACTTGTTAATTGTTGTGTAAAATATTCAGCTTCTTCCCTATTGCACCTATCTCTGTATTGTCTTCCGTATTGTCATCGTGTGCAATTTCAGGTTAACGACAATCCATATTCCCCGTACCACAATTCAGAAATACGGATTACCTTTGTTTAGTATTCGTTTGTACTACCCATCAACTTCTTTATTATTTTACTGTTTTTTTGTCTCAACGTCCTTGTACAGTCTAAGCATCTACTATTCGTTGTGAGTTCTCCCAGTATTTAATCAACTTTGTGATTATTCTTCACCTATCTAATACATAATGGTTTGTTTTCTATAGGCCTATAACTTTTTGCTTGGACTACATTGCGTTATACTTGACATTTAGGCTTTCGGTTTCTACATTTTTTGCAGATAATCTCCAAGATCAAACCTCTGCTTCTGAAGTGAAAGATCAGCTCTAGCTTCCCACAGCAAGGATGTAGCTCTCCATTTTAATACAATAAAAAAACACCTTTCTGGTCAATCGTGACTATTTAGACATGAAAAATCTTATCGCATATATACCCCGTTACTCTATATTTTCTAAATTTTTAGGAATAATCCTTGTTTTTCCGAGGAAGACATTTTATCGAACATTAAAGCTATTGGCCCTTCTAAGGAGTTTTTCTTCGTAAAAAGGATCAAAAAGAAGCAAAGTAATGATATAAAGGAAGGCGTACCTAATAATATAGGTCATACCAGAAAATGTCGAGTTTGTCCTTTGCACTTTTCAGGCAGAGAAGCAGATATTCCCCGTCATTCAATACTTCAAATATTTGAGGTATGGTCATATTAAAACCCAGTGTAAAGGTCAAGAGTGCTGCATGATATGTGGAGAAAACAACATCAAACCATGATTCTTCTAATTGTGTCTTACACTGTATTTATTGCAAGGATCAACAAATGGCCACTGAAAAAGGAACCCCTTTTAAAGATCGATTATGTCCGGAATTTTTGCGGCAAAGGAAGATTAAAGAAACTATATTTTTGATAACATCCTTTTTGGATACGGACAATATGGTTCCTAATTATCTCACCAAATCTTCTTCTTCCCCCATCCCAAGAGAAACTTGTACCAATATAAGTGGCAACAGACGGATTATTAACTCCTTTGCTGAATCCTTTCCTAGTCTCACGCAGAGTCCTTCTCCACATCCAGGTTGTTACCTGGATATTGTTATATCCTCTATAATAAAAATTATATTATTCATAAACTTTTATAATAGTAATCTTAAATTTTTAATGGATTTAATTTCTTCGTATATCCAACTTGTAGATGCCGGTAAAAGCCAGCCATCACATTCACGGGACCTTTAAGACTAATTCACTGGAACACTTGTTTAAAATCAAATCTTATTCATCTTCAACATATTATCTTTAATTACAAACCAGATGTCATCTCCCTATCGGCAACATGTTTAAAGTCTGCCATTAACCCTCTAGCTCAACATTACACATTCATTCACGATAATCTCCCTAATGGATGGAGATGTGAAGCCATCTTTATTAAGAACAATTTGAAATATAATAAATGAGTATTGAATCCCTCGCATTTTAATATACAAGTGGTACTTATTGAGGTAGGGGATATGTCAATAGTCTCAATTTATATTTTCCCTCACGTCCACCTGCATAGTACCATATTGATTTATTTTGTTGCCCGGGGTAGTTTTCAGAACAATGGACTATACTCTAAATAAATATATATTTTTAAAATATATAACCGACTTTAACCTATAACTAAAAAGCTGAATATAATTATAACATAATACAACTCTAGCAAATAAATAACACATTCAATGTTGTTAGGTACCCTAACCTACCCAGAAAGTAAAAAATGTAAACATTAAAAAAGCTGCTTATTATGTACAAATTAATTACCTACAAACCTAGTATATTTTTGAAGTCGGTGCCAAGCAAATCTAAAATCCTACATTGCCTACTTATCAATCTTTATCAAACTTGATTCTTGCTTGGCACCGACTTCAAAAATAACCTACATTAGTAGGTAATTAATTTGTACAGAATGAGCACCTTTTAATGTTTTCATTTTTTACTTTCTGGGTAGGTACCTAACAACACTGAATGTGTTATTTGTTTGCTAGAGTTGTATTATGTTATAATTATATTCAGCTTTTTAGTTATAGGTGGAAGTCGGTTATATATTTTTTAATGATTTATTTTCAACTTTTTAGTCTTTTTGAACTCGGGTAGTTTTCATTCTTTATTTTTTATTTTGTATGTATAACATTAATAGAGAAGATCAGGTAAGATCTAAAGCCCCGACATTACATAATGATACATGTTTATTTAAATTGACAGGTAAAAGTTTACGAACAAAAGGTACCCGTTGACTTAATAAGCCAAAAATATGTTTATTTATGCCTTATGAACCAGGCCATGTAACCTTCTCCCAACTTTTTTTGACAACCGTGTATAACTATAGACAATTCCACCTTATGTACCAACCATCCTGTACATACGACTGCCTACGGAAAACCATAAAGTTGTTAGACCTCTGTAAATTATAGGACGGAGTAGAATCCATCCCATATTTACGGAGTAAAATCCGTCCTATATTTCAACCATATACGTATATAAGTCCTTGTGGGCCATCCTATGAATTATTTCATTTTTAACACTTTATATTATTCTTCTTATGGGCTATGAAATAAATAATTTTTTAAACACATTGTATAAATATAATTCAACTCCAGCATATATTTCAACCATCCTGTATATGATTTGTTTATGGCCACATCATATAACAGTTTTTAATCAACCTATATAATTTTAATTCCACATTTTTTCCAACATTTTTAGACCATCACTGTATATTCCAACCATCCTGTATGTTCGGCTGCCTATGGATCATCACAATATTTTTAACTGACTTCTGTAACAATCATTCTACGCCGTCCTATATTTCAATCATCATATATATGCAACTCCTTCTAACAATTTATTTTGTGATTTTGTTTGCTATAACTAAACATCCTGTGTATAATCGCACCAAATAGCAGTTTAGAGCTTGACATGTGTTGTCACTGAATTTTCTATTAGGCCGGGAAAATGTGACACCAAAAGCACCGTCTTTGCAAAATGGAAAAATTATCATTTAAATAGGTATTTGCCTGGTTTACAAGCAAAACTAGCTTGGTACTCATTGATTTAAGAAGCCGAAAATACTATAGTTTACTACCAATATGCTTGAGATGTACATAGAACATTTTTAAACTCGCAATCAACAATTCCAGTGCCTACAATTCCCGCACTATTACGTTGGAATTACAATATTTATGAGGAAATGTCCGTTACGTCACTTCGATGAAATTTTTTATAAGAATATTGGGATTTTCGGCGATTTTCTGCAGAACTGCAAGTTGTACGTCGCAGAAAAGTATATGAGACCACCTAGAGATCTTCCCTAATAGATTACACGTTAACAAACTATACACATCCATAAGAAGTTTTTGAAAAATCGATCAATATGTTAGGGATATTGGTCGATTTCCATGCACGCATATGTCCATTTACAATTTTCAGAACTTTACCAATAGAATTCTTTTCTTAAATTTGAAGTTTCACAAATCCGGATATACACTCTATTAAACAAGGTCATATTCATTCATAACAGGAGAAGGAATCAGGTAACATACATACAAAAAAAAATACGCGGGTAATTGATAACCTCCTCATTTTGGATGTCGGTTAATAAGGATATATATATATATATATATATATATATATATATATGCAGGACGCATACTATGGAGACACTTTTTTTAGGCAAGGCATACATTGGGGACATCTGCATGCTTTGAGGACTGGTCCCAAACTATGTTTGTGTAAAAGGCATGCTTTGGGGACATTTTGAAATTTATATCTACAGCATATTTTGAGCCCAAAGTGAATTTCTATAGTATCCAATAGATGGTGTGATGGTACACATTTTGGGTATATTGCGATATATAAACTGTCCCCAAATTATGTTGAAAGGTTTATATATAAATGAGTTTATATATCGGATTTGTGTCTAAAGCATAGTTTAGGACAGTCATTTTTTACATTGCATGTGTTTGAAAACGTGAAATAAGCCATCCAGCAGACATTTGTTATACATAGAAACAACGTAATAGTAGTCGCTTATGCTTTGAAGTTTTTATATTGTTTTTGTATAGTTCTTGTTAGTGACATATTTATTTAAGATATTATCGTAAAATGATCCAAGGATATATATATATATATATATAGTATAATTTCATTTGTGTTTTCGATTAAATAAACACGTAAGACTAAAGCAGAGAAATTATTTAGTGGCGATATATTAAGTTTGGAGTTTTAAGACATGACTTAACGGTCTCAGTTGCACATTTAATAATAATTATTATTCTTACGGAGTTTGATACTCGGCTAATGGTTCAGATGTGGATTGGGTATTATTGACACATTTTATGGGTGGTATACTGTAAATTTATAGATTTTCCCAACTGTTAAAAAATGTATTGAACTTAAATTAATTCAATATATAAGGATTCAGTGGTTGATATTGGAAAGCGTACGTATAACTTGTTGGTAGTCAGAAGAAGAATTAAATTCTTGGAATGCATTTATTTCGGCTGAGTGTAAGAATTACTGATGGCCGTTTTTAAGTGTTGGTATATTAATTCATAGAAATATCTCACTTTCCAAGCTGATTAATACTTTAAACGGTAATATCGTTTGCTAGCAATATAAGGATGTTCCTTTCACGTTATTCAATATCATACGCTGGGTAGAGGAATTACTTGAACCTTTATAATCAATATGGGAGTTTCCGGTTTTGCAGTTTTATTTATGTGAAATTTATATCAAAGTTGAAAAAAGAAATTTGTTGCATTTTTGCATCAAATGATTGTTATTCAACAGGGTGGTACATGAAATATTTGTTTGACAAAATTCTACAAATAAAAAATACAGTGGTGTTCTTAATTGAAATTATTGAAAAAATCGCTAAATAGGTCTTGACTGAGCATTTATCGGTATGTGTTAGTCTATTTAGGTAGAATAAAATTAAACTTATGTTTCATCGGTTGATTAAAATGCAGGATTTTCTATAAAACTTTAGATTCGTAATTTGAATTAATTGATTAATTAAACGTTATCTAAGATTGAGTGTGGTGCAGTTTAGTGGGGATATATAAAGTTTGAAGCTGTAACAACTGACTATTATCTATCTTAATTGCACATGTATCTATAAAGATTGAAAACATTACTAAGGGTTGAGATTTGAATTTGGTAATATGTTCACAAATAGTGTACAGTAAATAACTGGTTTTACGGAATTCTTAAAAATGTCGTTTATAGAATCTAAATTCTTTGAATACAAGGGAAATAAAGTTTTTTGGTGGGTACCTATCTGAATTTATATTTTATTTTTTGAGGATGATTGTGGAAATCGAATAGGGTATGTTTAATTTCACAAGAATAATTACATTTTTACAATTCATTTCTTTAAACTGATAATAAGTATAATCTCGCCCATGGCTGATGTTGCTCTAGGCTTATATTGATTAATAATTTAAACTGCAAAATCTTAGACGTGTAATTTGAGCATGTATCACTAACGTTTTTCTATATTTTATGTAGGCTAGAGAAATTCTTCAAATAAAAAATCTGGTGGTATTCTTAAATAAACGTAATATTTTAGATAACTATTTTCAGGGTTTTGTGGAGCTTGGTAAAATTTAACAAACATATGAAATATTCCAGATTATTTTTATGTGGGGTCGGAACAGTTTCTTCTTGGGAAAGTTCTGTAAATAGGTCTTAATTGAACAATTTGTCAGCAGATTTGGCAATGTTAAAGTGTTTTTATTGTAGTTTTGACATTTTATTAGTCCATTAAAGAATAATTAAACTTTGGCTTAACAAGTTGATTAAAATTTGGTTCGATTGTTGGGTGTCAAAATTTGGAACTTTCTTAATAACACTAGCCTGGTAATTTTATCCAATTGATCAATTAAACGTTACCCACGTTTGGGGTGGTGTAAATAGTTTAGGGGGATATATGAAGTTTGATGCTGTAACATGTTATATTTATAAAGTTTGAAAATTTTACTAAGAGTTGAGACCTGAATTCGGTACTATTGTCATATATTGTAGGTGGTGTTCCGTAAAATTATATTATCTGTTTTTTTTCAATATTCTTAAACATTTCGTTTGTAGGACGTAAACTCTTTCAATATTAAACGAATGGAATGAGTAGTTTTGTCGGTACCCATGACGAAAAGTATAATTCAATTTTGGTGAATGATTGTGTAAATCAGATATGATATTCTTAATTTCACAAGAATAATTAAATTTTTACAATCCATTTCTTATAACTGAGAATAAGTATGATCCTGTAGACAGCTAATTTTCACCTATGTTCGTATGTTGATTAAAAATTCTAACGGTAAAATCGTTAAGTAACGATATTATGATGTATCATTCACGTTAGTGGATATTCTATGTTGGATAGAGGAATTGCATGAACCACTACCAAAACTCGGTTTTGCTGTAATTTTCTTTTCAAACATATGGCAGAATAGCTAAAGAAATTTTCAAAGCTATTATTGTTCCTAAATAGGAAGCTTTTTAGTGACATAATTTGAAATGCTTGTATAATGAACTTCTGTAACTAAAAAATATAGTAGTACTCTTAGTTGAATGTAATAAATTATTATTTTGGGGATGTGTGGTGCTCCATAATATTATTATATAAGTATATAACATTTTCAGTAAACTTGTATGGTAAGTCGGAAGAATGCCGTTAAATTTCTGTTAATTTGAACAATTTGAACATTTATCGGCTGACTTGGAAATGTTGAAGTGTTTTTAGTGTAATTTCGAAATTTGTTGGTCTATTAATTGAAGGATTAACATTTGGTTTCATGTAATTGCTGTTACCCGTAATTCCTAGGTTAGCATGTCGCGATGAAATTTTCAGGTTAACTTCACCTATCAGAGATATTGAAACTCTCTTCGGGGTGTCATTCTTTTGTACGCAAGACAATATATATACTATATATGGTTTCTGGTTACGGAATCTTCATCAGTTGCGCTTCCCACACTTTAATGTCCTCTCGAATACTTCTTTATGCATTTGATACATTTCGTTAAATTTGAAGACGCGAAATGTAAAGACCGACATCTAGGATTTGTGTGTCTCTATACAAGGCCCTTGACTCCTATTATACCTACAGCAAAGGTTAAATAGGAAAAGTTTTAGAGAAAACCTAGTGCATTGAATACCTGGCTTCAGATTTACAATCGGTCAATTGGTTTTGGAGATAGCCGGCAAAAACCGAAAATAGCGGATTTCGTTTTTCGCCGGGAAATCTGACAGGTTAATTTGTGACATTATTTGAATACATTTTCTTAATCGTATAAGATGGCATTTGTCACATGTCTCAATAGTTTTTTGTCATTCCGCAAACTTTCCAGTTTTCTTATGGCCTCCATATTAGATTTTTTAATTTTTGAAATAGCGTAAACTTTCCAGTCTAGTAATACACCACAAGTGCATTAAAGATTTCACTGTCAACAAAATATCACACATCAGGATTAATCAAAAATAGCCCCATTATGCAATAGTTTAAAATCTAATTAAGTTCTTACCTGCTTCGTAACTAGGTATTAATTTAGAGAAATGCAAATTGGCGTCCATTTTCATAGGGACAATTTTGACAATTGGTGACTGTTTTTCGTACAACTTCACAAGTGTATTTCCGGCAATACTATTTATAAATGTATCTGAAATTCTATGTTTCAGGTAAGTTAGATTAAATTACCAACGATCCCACACCAAAAGTTACTTCTAAATGTAGTCTATACACATCTCTTTGCCAATTCGTGAGGGTTTTCCATATCACATTGATAAGTACATATTGTGCTGATTACAACCTTCACAATTCGTAAATCAACTCTCATAGGACCACAAGATATAATTTACATAAATGAGATATTCATTACTCTTTCTAATATACCACTCATAGAAACGCATTCGTCTTTGAAAATCAGTTTCCTTAAATCCTTGAACTATTTTGGGTTTGTATGGATGGTACTTATTCTTTTTATCACTCTCTTTACCGTTCATTTTGAAACACGAAATTGCCGTTCAACAGTTCTTACCTAGGTATTAGGCTTTCGTAGACAGTTCGTAAAATACTTCTGTTTCGATTTTCTTTTTCAATATTGTTTCGGCTTCTAGATTGTTCACAAGATTAATTAAATTAACTAGGATTTTTTTGAAGTGGGCTTTATGAGGCTGTCGTCGTTCAGAATACATCTCTAAATACCTTGTTGAGGTAATGTCGGTGTTTGTATTTAATGTAAGTACAGCGCTAGCATGTCAAACTTTTCTTCCTTTGAATAGAGAATCCGGCTATTTTTAACAGGTTTCGATAATTTGATAATCATATTTATGATTTTAATCAGAGAAAAATGTATTACTTACTAAAAAACAACTTTCACACTTTGAATTTTTTAACATCAGTCAGATGTGTTATAGAAGGCGATACAATATTGAAAATAAAACTGGAGATAGAAACATTTTACAAGTTGTCAACGAAAACTCTAGTACATTGGTAAGATCTGTTGAAAGGGAATTTCCTGTGTCACAATAAACAATACAGAGAGTGTTAAGAAATAATAAGTACCAAAAACACATAATAGATCCACAACGTAATGAAACTAATTTTCAAGACAAATGCATTTCATTTGTCGTGAAAGTTAGTTTCCTTAAGTAATAAAAATTCGGATTTTGTAAATCATATCTTGTAGTACGATGAGAGTAGGTTTACGAATTATAGAATATTAATAAGCACAATACTCATAATTGGGATGTTGAAAACCCCCACGAAGTGGCAGAGAGATGTTTATAGACCAAAGTTGGAAGTAACGTTTGGTGTTATGTGTGTTAAGCTAGCAGAGCCATTTCATAACGCCCAAATAGGACCTACTCCAGAATTTATTGCTAATTTATTACGCAAAAATTAAATTTATTGCTCCCACCCCTTCTGAGTAACAGTGGCTATGCTAACTTTAGACTAAAGTTAGCATAGCCATATTCTATATCTCCGGAACGAATAACGCTACCGAGGTGATCTTGGTGGCGTATTTTATTGCTAATTAATTGCTATCGAATGGCACTAGAGCAAATAACCAAAAAATACCCCTTCAACCCCTACTGAATTTCTCACCCCCCAACCATTACTAAAAAAAATTATTTCAATATTTTGTGTTGTATAAAATCAGTAAACTTTTAATTGCTAATTAATTGCTGACGTTTTACCCTCATTACAATTTCATTCCTCCAACCCCTTCCAAGAAACTGTGGAGACGCCAACTTTAGACTAAACTTAGCATATCCACATCTATATCTCCGGAACGAACTGTGCTACCGGGGTGATCTTGGGGGCGTATTTTATTGCTAATTAATTGGTATCGAATAGTACCAGGGCGAATACACAAACCCTACCCCTTCATCCCCTACTCAATTTCTCACTCCCTGACAAGTAACAAAAATATTTATTTCAATGCATTTCCTTATTAAAATCAGTAGACTTTTAATTGTTAATTAATTGTTGAAGGTCTACCTTCGTTACGATTTATTGCTCCACCCCCTTTCGAGCCAACTTTAGACTAAAGTTAGCATAGCCATATTCTATATCTCCGGAACGAACAGCGCTACCGAGGTGATGTTGGTGGCGTATTTTATTGCTAATTAATTGCTGTCGAATGATACTAGAGCAAATAACCAAAAAATACCCCTTCATCCCTAACTGAATTTCTCACCCCCCGACAATAAAGAAAAACAATTATTTCAATATTTTTTGTGTTCTATAAAATCAGTAGACTTTTAATTGCTGAAGTTATACCCTCATTACGATTTCATTCCTCCAACACTTTCCGAGAAATTGTGGACAAGCCAACATTAGACTAAAGTTAGCATAGCCACATCTATATCTCCGGAACGAATAGTGCTACAGGGGTGATCTTGAGGGCGTTTTTTATTGCTAATTAATTGCTATCGAATGGCATCAGTGCAAATATCCAAAAACTACCCCTTCATTTCCTACTGAATTTCTAACCCCCTGACAAAAAACAAAAATTTTTAGTTCAATGTTTTTCGATGTTAACTTCAGTAGAATTTTATTTGCTAATTAATTGCTGAAGCTCTACATTCGTTAAGAATTTACTGCGTCAACCACTTCTGAGATACTGTAGTTATGCCAACTTTAGACTAAATTTAGCATAGCCATATCTATATCTCCGGAACAAACGTCCTTATCGGTATGATCTTGGAGCGTTTTTTTATTGCTAATTAATTGCTATCGAATGGCACCAGACCATAAACCTTAAAACTACAACCTAACAAAAATATTTATTTCAATGTTTTTCGTTATTAAAATCAGTAAACTTTTAATTGTTAATTAATTCCTGAAAGTCTACCTTCGTTACGATTTCATTGCTTCAACCCCTTCCGACAAACTGTGGCTATGCTAACTTTAGACTAAAGTTAGCATAGCCATATCAATATATCCGGAACAAACGTCCTTATCGGTATTTTAATGCTAATTAATTGCTATCGAATGGCACTAGAGCAAATTACCAAACAATACCCCTACTCAATTTTTCACCCCCTGACAATTAACAAAAAATTGTATTTAAATATTTTTCGTTGTTAAAATGAGTATAATTTTAATTGCTAACTAATTGCTGAAGGTCTACCTTTGTTACGATTTTATTGCTTCAACCCCTTGCGAGAAACTGTGGCTATGCCATCTTTAGACTAAAGTTAGTATAGCCCTATCTATATCTTTGAAACGAAGGGCGCAATCGGTATGGTCTTGGGTGCGTATTTTATTGCTAATTAATTGCTATCAAATAGTACTAGAGCAAATACTTAGAAACTACCCCTTTATTCCCTACTCAATTTATTACCCCTTGACAATTAACAAAAATATTTATTTCAATGTTTTTCTTTGTTAAAATCAGTAGAGTTTTAATTGCTAAAGTTCTACCCTCGTTACTATATCATTCGTTCAACCCTTTCTGTGAAACTGGCTATGCCAACTTTAGACTAAAGTTACCATAGCCATATCTATCGGGGTGATCTTGAAGGCGTATTTTATTGCTAATTAATTGCTATTGAATGGCACCAGAGCAGTAACTCAGTAACTCTACCCCTTCAACCCCCACTCAATTTCTCACCCCTTGACAATTAACAAAAATATTTATTTCAATGTTTTCGTTGTGAAAATGTGTAAACTTTTAATTGCTAACTAATTGCTCAAGGTCTACCTCTGTTACGATTGTATTGATTAAGTTAAGCGCGCCATACTTGTATTTTTCGAGGACCTGTGACCTGGTCTCAAAAATATTATATGTTCAACTTATTATTCAAGGACATCTGTATCTTTTGGGGGACAGGACTCAAAAAAACATTATACATGTACAGATTCAAATAGCTTTGATTCTAGACTGAAAAGATCACTTCATCCGTTGCAGTTTAAAGCCATTTAAGCATTATTCTAAACAAAGTTTCTGATATGAACATAACAACAGGTCTTAATACAGTTTAGACCTTGATTATTAAGAAATTGATGAGGAAAACATAAACTAATTAAAGGATCCTTCATTCAATCTTACTCATGAAGTTATTACTACATTAAATGGTATGTAAGACGAAAACTCGGAATAATGTTTAACGAAAACTTTTAAAGAAATATTTACATACAAGTTATTATTTGAGGACATTTATGTATCCAAAGTATTATTTGAGGGCTGTTACTATCTCATCTCAAATCAACATGAATACTAAGCATACAATCATTAGCTCGCGTTTAAATGAGTTCTGCTAGGTAGGACTATATGGAATGAGATTTTATACATAAAAGGTTGATAAATATACTCTAATATTTGTCGGTGAATAATTAGTAAAACATCATTAGTAGAAGTACTGAGATGCAATATATAGTAAAGAAGTAAAAAAGAACAATTAATTTAAATATGTAAAGTATATTTTCAATAATGAAAAAACATCCGACATACTATTAGGAAAGGATGAAAATAATTAAACTTGAGCTCAAACCTTCGGTTTTACAGACCTTTTACAGAAGCAACTATCGACACTGTATGATATATTTTTCAAGCAAATAAATTATTCACTGTTATATCAAACAAAGAAGTACAGACTAATTAAGAAATGTATCATTATTTAAAATTGTTAATATTGGAACCCATGAGAGAAATTGAATGGAATTAATGTTAATTATAAAATAGCGTCTCAAGTAGTTTAATACACTTTTTAAGGAGAAAATTACGAATATTTATTGTTTATGAACAGTCTTTTGTTATTGTGAATTAATTACCTTTATCATATTTTAATAGTATGTAAGTTCAATTCGGCAACGCTGTTCGTTCGGGGAAACCGAAGAAAGGCTTGAAACGTTCTTGTTATTGTTTTGCAGCGAGTGGATAGTTTTTTGGGTGAAAGGTCCACTAAATTCACCGAATCGGACTCGGATGTTTCGTTTTAAAAGAAATTGAAATTGAACACTTGTGAACAATTTAGTAAATATGTATTTTGATTATCAAATTTTGTTTTCTTCAGCATAGAGTCTGTGAATGTCATTTATAAAGAACTAATATCAATGTAACTATGATTACTTTTATGTTTTTTTAAGCAATAACACCACAACGAAATATAATGAGGTATATTGAAGAAAAACCAAACGTTTCAACGAATGGACTTTGAAATGTTTGGTTTTCCTTGAAATTACTATATTTTTCCAAACATTTCCGGATCTCGGCCAGACCCTTTTGTCAATGGCACAGAAACTATGAAAAAAGGCTCAATTCTAAAATTTAAAATTAAAATGTATGACAATATTCTGTGACGTATGACGTAACTAAGAGAATTTAATTTGATAAAATACAGGGTAACACAGAAACTTCTAAATATCATGTAATAATAACCTTCATTTCACATTGTTAGAATTTGAAAGGGTGATCTTCAGAATTTTATGTGGCACTCCTAGGTGCGAATTTGTTATAAGATTCGCCAAAAAAGCGATCAAAGAATTCTGTTAACTCAGTGATCCCATTAAAATCATAGAGCAAAACCAAGGAAAAACCTTATGAACTATACCGATACTGAGTTTTTAACAACGACAGGACCATTAATTTATCTCAAAGTTTCTTTACCATTGACAAAGGGGTCCGACATAGACCCCGAATCGTTTGGAAAGATACAGTTAATTTAAGGATTGCGGTGTTATTTCCCAAAGAGTGCTTAAACATTAACTACATAACTCACAACTATCCTTCAGGAAACAAATATTATCAGAAATGCATAACTAAATTAATTTTCGGTTTCAAACCGAATCCTTGATAGTTTGTCACTAACCGTTCGTATACAAACAAAGAATAATATAATACCTACTTAACATTCAACCAAGGTTAGTTTTTTTTATTTGGGTTCACACTCTTCACAATGGATTCTGAAAAATATAGATAAATTAAGTATTTGAAATTGAAGATGTAGTATCTAATAGCAATTGAAGTTGAAACAGATAATTAAATCAAATTCTTTCAATAAAAAAAAACTAACTAGCTGTAAGATTTTTTCCATACCATACTATATTAGTCTATTTGTTGAAATCAATTATTAATTTAAGGAAACAGTTAAAAATATGACATTGTTTTTGACATGTATGACAGATTATCAATTAAAGTAAAATACTTATCGAGAATTGAAAACTAACTTCGTTTTATTTTGAGACACACTGTATCCCATTTCAGTAGAGCTTAGATTTTGCCTTAAATGCGTGTTTTATATCTTTCGGGCTTAAGCAATACAACAAAATTATAAGAAATGAGCAAATCAATTAAAGCCTTTAACTTCAATTACTTAATTTTGTTTGGTAAAATCATTACTTATATTATTCAGTATATGTATTTTTAACATATTATTTCCTCTATTAAAATACAGATCAATCACGATTAATATTATGTTCGATTGTTTTTGTAAACTTTTAATAATACTGTAAATAATTTAACACAATATGCACGCATTTGTTGACGTAGTGCTGAACTTAATATATTTAACGATAAAATACTACCACTATTCATGTTTCTATGAATATTTTTTATGCACCATGGGCCGACGGAAGAACTGCCTCAAATAATCCTTCTAAGAAATGTTGGTAAATAAACACTCAAATTACAGCATTATCATCAATAGTCTTTCCTATATATTTTTATTTTTAAAATACTTTCAGTAAATTATTAATCATTAAGCAGTTTGCTACACACACAATCTGACGGGGAATAAAAAACTGTAAAAGTTCATTTCCTTAAACAAATTTTCAGAACGTTTTCAAACTCAGACTATACATGATGAAGATTTTATTTTTAATTCTTCAGAAATTGGAAAGTGTTTTATATATTTTCAGATCAGAAAAAAAACTGTCCCAAATACTTTACATAAAACAATTTATTGAAAGTTAACTACAATTGTCGGAAAATACAAGATGCATAATAAGGTGAATAATGATGAGCCATTATTCATTAGTTATCTTTTAAGTTGAATCCTGTATATCGATAATTTTGACCTATTATTGGGAGAGACACTTAATATTTTTTCGGAGTAATGTAAATTCCCCATATTAGATCGAGTCTTTTACAAGGTGGTCAAACGTTCTGATTTGTATCGGTATATTAACAATAAGTGATTTAACTGTTTTAAAATTTATCTTAATAGTATATATTTTAATAGCGTTAAATAAATGATGTTTTGGTGTGTCTTGGCACTGTTGAAATTATAATAAAGTTTTTATTTCTTATAGGTATATTCCTACATCGCGTATTGTTTGGTATATTATGTTACTTACATCGATTAATCAATAGCACCATTCGTACACATTGTACCGTTCATTTGAAATAGCATTTTGTTAGATGTATGTAGGCCATTTGTATAGGAAATTTAAAAGCCAGGCTTGGGAGTATCTAAATGAAATTTTTTGAAATAAACTGACTAAAAATAAATAAGAATGGCACAAATTCTAAATTCAATCTTGAATATCGATTATAACAACAAAGTTCCAATTGCAGTAAGGCTCGAGAAAAAATTACCATAAATGGGATTCAGAAAAAATAAGTAGGGTAATGTATAATTTGAGAACATTCATGGATATATATTATTATTCGACAACCATCCTATAATTATATCTATAATTAATAAGTATAGTCTTATTTTCCTAATCATATACAGTCTACTGATTTTAATAACGAAGAACATTGCAATAAATATTTTTGTTACTTGGCAAGGGGTGAGAAATTGAGTGGGTGATGAAGGGATAATTTTTGGGTTTTTGGTCTGGTGCCATTCGATAGCAATTAATTAGCAATAAAATACGCCCCATGACCATACCGATAACGACGTTTGTTCCGGAGATATAGATATGGCTATGCTAAATTTAGTCTAAAGTTGGCATAACCACAGTGTCTCAGAAGGGGTTGAAAAACATTGAAATAAAAATGTTTGTTTTTTGTCAGGGGGTGAGAAATTCAGTAGGAGATGAAGGGGTAGTTTTTGGATATTTGAACTGATGCCATTCGATAGCAATTAATTATCAATAAAACATGCCACCAAGATCACCTCGGTAGCGCTGTTCGTTCCGGAGATATAGAATATGGCTATGCTAACTTTAGTCTAAAGTTGGCTCGCAAGGGGTTGGAGCAATAAAATCGTTACGACGGTAGACCTTCAACAATTAATTAACAATTAAAAGTCTGCTGATTTTAATAACCAAATACATTGAAATAAATATTTTTGTTACTTTTCAGGGGGTGAGAAAATGAATAGGGGATGAAGTGGTAGTTTTTGGGTTAATGGTCTGGTGCCATTCGATAGCAATTAATTAGCAATAAAATACGCCCCAAGACGATACCCATAACGACGTTTGCTCCGGAGATGTGGATATAGCTATGCTAACTTTAGTCTAAAGTTTGCATAGCCACAGTTTCAGGGAAGGGGTTGAAGGAATGAAATCGTAGCGAGGGTAGAATTTCAGCAATTAATTAGCAATTAAAACTCTACTGATTTTAACAACAAAAAACATTGAAATAAATATGTTTGTCATTTGTCAGGGGGTGCGAAATTCAGTAGGGGATGAAGGGGTAGGTTTTGGGTATTCCCCCTGGTACTATTCGATAGCAATTAATTAGCAATAAAATACGCCACCAAGATCACCTCCCTAGCGCTGTTCGTTCCGGTGATATAGAATATGGCTATGCTAACTTTAGTCTAAAGTTGGCTCGCAACGGGGTGGAGCAATAAATCGTAACGAAGGTAGACCTTCAACAATTAATTAACAATTAAAAGTCTACTGATTTTAATAAGGAAATGCATTGAAATAAATATTTTTGTTACTTGTCAGGGAGTGAGAAATTGAGTAGGGGATGAAGGGGTAGGGTTTGTGTATTCGCCCTGGTACTATTCGATAGCAATTAATTAGCAATAAAATACGCCCCCAAGATCACCCCGGTAGGACAGTTCGTTCCGGAGATATAGATGTGGATATGCTAACTTTAGTCTAAAGTTGGCGTCTCCACAGTTTCTTGGAAGGGGTTGGAGGAATGAAATTGTAATGAGGGTAAAGCGTCAGCAATTAATTAGCAATTAAAAGTTTACTGATTTTATACAACACAAAATATTGAAATAATTTTTTTAGTAATGGTTGGGGGGTGAGAAATTCAGTAGGGGTTGAAGGGGTATTTTTTGGTTATTTGCTCTAGTGCCATTCGATAGCAATTAATTAGCAATAAAATACGCCACCAAGATCACCTCGGTAGCGTTATTCGTTCCGGAGATATAGAATATGGCTATGCTAACTTTAGTCTAAAGTTAGCATAGCCACTGTTACTCAGAAGGGGTGGGAGCAATAAATTTAATTTTTGCGTAATAAATTAGCAATAAATTCTGGAGTAGGTCCTATTTGGGCGTTATGAAATGGCTCTGCTAGCTTAACACACATTTTGGTGTTGCCTCATTGGTAATTTCATCTTACTTACGTTTTTTTAATTGGGTACCCATTATAAATTTATGAATATTTTGAGGACTTATAGGACCATATTTGTTTGACTACAATTCTTTAATGTTATTTTGATACAAACAAGTCATGGCCTTCTTAAAAAAATAAGGCCTAACTTTATGAAGTGTGATATTTCGATGAAACTAAAATTTTGTATGCCCTTGTGAGACATATAAAAAAAGTTGAGGCGGTTTTGCGGGATAACAAAAGACCTTTGAGATATGTGATATATGTCATTTTATTTGTCTTAAAAAAGTGTCACATCTTGACAGCTGTCAAATTAACCGGTTCGGATTTACTGAAGAAAAACATTTTCGGGTTTTGCCGATTATTTTCATAACCAAATGATTGATCGTAAATCCAAAGCCAGATTTTAAATGCACTAAATTTCCTCTAAAATGTTTTCCATTTGACCTTTGCTGTATAGAGAAGGGAATTTAAATATATCTGTCCTCAGAAAAATATAATCAAAAATAAAATATGATTTTGTTAACCGTTATTTTAGATAAAACACTATAAATCTTATAATATTGGGAAAATTGGTTAAAATAATGTAAACCTCACATATTTGGATGCACCATAAATTTGAAATAGTTATAAGAAATTACTTTATTATCTAGCCAATGTGACTTTTTATATGATCTTCTAAAGCTTTATTGTTTCTCATTTTGTCTTTTAGTGTTATGCCTGATTTTTTTTTAATAGAATTGGTATTTCCATGCAGATATATGACGGTAGCTTTCTCACATATGTTTTCAAGAAACATTATATGTCGGTATTCTGTTGTAGCGTTTCTCAGATATGTTCGTGTTGTCCACTTTGAGAAAAATACATTGAAGATCACATATTTCTGTTGAAATTCAACTCTGTTCTTATCTAATCATTTCTATAACAATTGCGTTTACTGGTTTACTATTTTTCTTTTCTTCATTGAGTTTTGTTGACTTATTTTGTTAAGAATTTTAAATTTTATTTTAATACACAATAATAAGTTTACCATTTATTTTATTTGTATTTTTGCATTTCCTCTCTTCCTTCTTCAGTTGTTTAATTAGTTTTTTATCTTTGCTTCTGAGCCATGACTGTCTTTCTTGATGATTTTCGAAAAATGATTTCATTTCCTATGGAAGATGTCCTCTAAGATCATTTAAGCGTTTTTCACTTACATTTCTTTCGTTACAGCTGATGTACTTTACATATTTTAAACAGTATATTTTTTTATTATTAACGTGACGTTGACTTTTGTACTGTGTTACTTTGCTGTATAGCAAGTGCTGATATTACACCTTATTACCTGGTCCATATTAGCGTATTCAGTGTTTCTTCATCTACATAGAGATGGACGTTTCTTATCTGGGTTCGTATATTTACAGTTCCGACAATCATTGATTATTATTTTTCCGCGGATGTTTTCTCCCGTCTGTTTGTTAGCACTACTTTCCTTCTTAATTTTATGTCTCTCAATTTTCGTGGTTTTCGTTTTCATGGAGGTGATTTAGAAACCACGCACCTCACGCGGCTTGTCGAGTTTTCATGTGGGATGAAGAAAGATTAGAAAACAGTCAACAACAAATTTTGATATCAGAATCTTTGAAGCTGGCAATGAAAAAAATACCTCAAAACAAAAAAGACAATTTAATATTTATATTTCCTTTTCCTGAACTAAATTTAAAAATCTTAAATGATTCTGCATTCTCAAGATCCTGTATCGATTACGAGAAGTTTGTTTAAAAATATAACAGTTTCGCACAATACATGAACAGGTTTTGAAAACGAAGAAGGAAGAATTCGGATATCGTCTAATATTGTTGATAACAACTATGAAAATATTCCGTCTCCTCAAGAAAATATTTCTCTCAAAAAGAAAGACACCTCGGAAGAAGCTAAAATATATTTTAATGCATATCGCCATTTTCGAATATACTGCAACTTATAGACAGTTTAAAATAATAATATTTCACTCTGTTTTTTACTTTACAACTCAGCCATAGACTAAGTTTCCAAAAATTATTTTAAATAAGAAATTATCAATTTTGGACATACTTTGTAAACCCTTACATACAATATTAAACCTTTATCCAATATCCTAAAATTTCTAATATTTCTCATTAGTTTATGAGTTAAATAAAATGAAATTCGTCACGTAACAAATTCATGCGACATTAGATATTATTGAACCTTAATCACAAAGGTTACTCAAACTTTACAAATTACTAAAATGCTATATAATACGGCACTCTATGAATATGAATGTTCACAACAGAAAATATTTTCGGAAGGATAGATCTACGTCCCCTATCAAAAAAACTAGTAAGTACAAAATTTCTAACTATTATTTTAAGCTTTTGTGCTTACATGTATTGTAACTTCCCTTACAATTACAGAGATAGCAAATATTTTTGTTTATTATATTTTTTATCGTGGAATAACCAACTCAATTGTGATACACAGTGGTACGGATTTAAACTAATAAGTTGTGTCAAAATTTGCTCTCTTCATAACTTCACATTTACACATCAAACTACCATCAATTCATTGTTATAAAGATTACATTCTATCTCAATTGAACAACTTCCACTTCTAAATAAAACTTTTACAAATACATTGAAAGCAAGACAATATATTGTTTCTAATCGAGAGCTTTCATCAGTTTTTAATTTATTTATTTTTTCGCTAAATGTATTCCTACACACAGGAGTTTTAAGAAAATTGATATCACAGAGTCTCCAAATCGGGAGTCATACTGTGTATAACGCCGATTCCCTGTGATTCCTAGGATATAAATCACACGAAAAAATTTGTAGAGGTTTACTAAAACCTTACGATACTAACTATTCGACATTTTTCATTCCACTGAACGCAAGATATTATTGGTACAGTATACTGATCGGTGCCATTTTTGCATATAATCACTCAATCCAGTTAGTAAACTGTTAGTGAAAATGGAAATGCTGTGAAACTGTGTCAATGTAAAAACATGGTTTTACACCCTAAACACCAAACATTTATTTAAACACTCAACGGTTGGTTTACTCCTTGATGATGACAGATGTGTTTTTACATTTGTTAGTGACAATGTTAGGTAATGCTTTTAAAGCATCAATATTCTCTACCAGAAACTCAATTTTGACTTAATTACTAACAGTGGACAAACTATGCAAAAATTGAGTCAATACTGTATTGACAACACAAAGCGCTCTTTAAAAAAAGAGTTTTGATGTGGTTCTGATGCTTACTTCTAAATTTAAGGTATATCTGAACTGTAAAATATTTAATATATATCACTGTTCCAAGCTCAAAAAAAAAGATCCAACATAAACATTAACATAAAAAGTCGTAATATAATAAATGATGACTTTGAAAAACAACATCTGTTTTTGTTGACAATTTACTTTAGTCACAATACAAAATTTAATTATCTACACAATCTTTCAATTCAATTTCAGAGTCAATAGCCAGTATGGCGGAATTAAACAAACAGATCTTTGCTCATAATCCCCAAGAAGAAAAGAAGATGTCCCATTCAACTGCTTTTAATTAATAATATAAAATTACAAATATCCTTCAATTTCACTAACACTATGAATAATATATCAACGTTTTGATATTCCCATTTTTAGTTTATTTTCATACAATTTTGAAATGTTCTGTAATTATTTGTATTTTAATTGTAGGACTAAAATAACAATTAAAAATTACAAAGAAATTCATAATTTGCCATGAAGTGCGATCTATTAGAAAGGGACGTATCATATAAATTTAATATTTATTATATTTCAAACATTCAAATTCAAACATTTACAAGAGAACTTCATAATATCTAATGTTAAAGATTTCGTATTTATTATGGGCTGGAATGCCGAATGCTTTTTTATCACAGTGGCCCGTAGACGATTTTCGAATAATCGCCTTTCACGGAAATGTCGGTATAACAAAGCAGAGATGAACTAACCGACCGAAATATTGGCACATTTTTTATATACCAACAGTTTAAAGATTCGGTGAACTAACAAACCAAAACAATTGTTAGAATAGGCCTGAAGAATATTATTATGAAGGCGATGTGTGGCTTCTTTAACAATGAATTAGTGCAATAAAGTTATGTAAAAAATATACCTAAACTTATCTATACGACAATGAAATTTGTCACTTTAAAGGATAGTTGCTAACTGTGTATGCAAAAAATCAGCGGGGTATTGAGGATTAATACATTTCAGAGATTCGAAGCAGTCATAAAATATTTTTTTCTACATAAGAAATTACCACTCTATATATTGTTATATTAAACTTTAATAAGCAAAGAAATGTAATTATTAATAGTATGAATTTATGGTGCGGACACCCATTTAGTTTTGTTCAAATATATTTCATAACATAACATAAAATGTTGTGTATTACAAGAAAACAATAATTTATTTAGTTTTCTAAAACAGAGAAAATTAAAAATCTGATTTATGCTAGAGATCATTTTAATTTAAATACAAAACAGAATGTCTTTTTTAGATTTTATTAAGGAAAAATGAATATCTTCATCTAGAAGTTTAGAAATTATGATACTATCTTTTCGAGAGTTTTTAATCCATTGAAGGCAAGACAATATATTGTTTCTAGTCAAGAACTTTCATGTGATTGATAGATCGAATAATTATTTATGTATTTCGCACAAATACCCGAAGTTTACATGTTAACGTAAAATAAAAATCGACATCTTGGAGCTTCAGGGAAAACTAGTCAACAGATTAACAGTTAATCTATTTGTTATTTGTTTCTTGTGCTTACTATCCTAGGAAAGGGTAATGGAGTTTTAAATACAGCACTCATTTTAGAATCACTGTGGACTAGTTGTCCCTTAAAATTCTAGATTTTCAATTTTAGTTAAAGTGTTAAATTTACCTTAAATGCAATACATAAATAATTATTGGAGATTTTAATCGCCGAGGGGAGCCTAACATTTGAAGACTATCGACTGCAATAAGATATTGTCACATAATTGCATTGTGGGTTTTAGTAAACGTATAAATTTGTTTCGTGTGACTTCTGTCATATGAATCAGAGGGTAAAAGCATTACACATGGCACGATTTTTTTTCTTTTTAGTTTTCTCTAAAACTCCTAATAATTATGCGTTAAATAGTTAAGCTTGGTTATATGTATGAAAAAACATTAATCATTATTCGAGATTTTAATATGTTGAGGGAAGCGCAGCTGATGAAGTTTTTTCGACCTGAAACAATATATTGTCTTGCGTTCCATGGATTGTATAATGTCCAGAAGATAGTATCAAAAAATAATTACTTAATAGAAAAAGTTGAAAACATATAATGTAATTTAGCATTTGTTGCATTATTAATTGAATTTGTTACTTAAATCATATATTTAATCTATTTTTTAATATGTAAAAGGAAATGTTGTACCACTATTTTAAGAAATTTGGGAGAATACTTAAAACATATTTATTTTGTTAACTAAGCCATAGCTTAGTTTAAGAGATTTAATTAAAAAAGTTTTCAACACAATGTCTTTTTTTTAAAGATTACCTAATATATTTCACAGTTTTAGGTGAAAAAAGTCAAAATGTAAATGAGTCAGTTTTGTATGGTTGTATGTAAAAATTGTCTTTTCCATGTATAATGAGATGATTTAGTTCAGCATTTAAATAATATTTTCATAGTACCCAAAGCTCAAAGATGTTTTTGGTCCTAAAATATTCAACTTTCTTTCTAGTGAGATTAAAGGGTTAAATTCACTTTCAATATTTAAAAAGAAATCCAAACAGTGGATACACTCAATTCAAAGGGTACAAATGCGGGAATATTAAATATTAAAAATATGTACAATTTTTAAAATGTTATTAAAATCGACGTTATAGTAAAACATGTTAAAGTCTGTAAATTAGTTTGTTATTTTAAACTTTGTTTCTTGTAAGCTGAAAGTCGCAAGGTCATTTACCTACGCTAAAGGATTATCCTTCTATGAGATTTTCATTATATTTGTTTCAAGTTATGTTTTAATTAGGAGTACAAACATGATTTTTTATTAATACTAATTTTTGTGTTATAAAAGTTATAAAAAAAACTGTATGATGTTTTTTTTCATGTTGTTTGTATCAAAAATGGAAAAAAATATATTATGAGAAACAGCCAATTGAGTAATTGCATAAAATGGTAATATAAAGCCAATAATTAGTTCTTACCATCAGTGAAATAAATAGAAATAGTGAAGGATTTTATATTAGTTTTGGTACAAAAAATGTCTTTTTTTTAAAGATTACCTAATATATGTTATATCGGTGGTTTCAAATATAACTTTTTTAAAAAAACTTTTTATTGAAAGAAACTAACACAATAAACTTGAACTTATTTAAAACTTATGATGTTGACTCTAACTAGAATGAAATTAGAATGAATTTTTGATCTACAAATTCGATCTTTTATAATCTTGGTCAATTGTGTGGCATTTGCAGTTTAGTTTGTTATTCACTGCAAGTGTCACTTACATAGGATGCTGAATTATTGGAAATACACGTGTGATTTATGAATGAGTAATTGTTTATACATACAATGTTTCATACAATGGTCCATTGTTACTAAAGGATGCTGAATTATTGGAAATGCACGTGTGACTTATGAAAAGTAATTGTTTATACATACAATGTTTCACACAATGGTTTATTGTATTATTTAATATAACAGCTTCCCTTTTTTTCAAAAAGTTGAGGCTATGTCGTCAACTTTTAAACTGAGTCTTTAAGTTCCACTTCTTCCTCGACAGGTTCTCCAAGGTGGATGCTTGGGCGTCGACGTACTAGTATTCGGTTCCAATTTCTGTAGAAGTTGCGGTTGGAAGTTCTCGGGGGTGAGGGTGGATCATCATCATCAGTGGCTGTGATGGCCATTACTCTTGAAGATCTTCTTCTTTTACATTTGTAAAAGACTAGAAACAAAATTAGTAAAATTATTAACACAATTGTTGTAATGGTGAACCATGACATGTGTTTTTCTACGAAGGGCTGATTTATGATTTTGTCCAATTCTTCGGAGTATTCGTTCAGTTTGTGTTGGGCGATGTTCAGGTCTTCTACATCAAGTTTATTTAGTTTCAGCGGTTTCAAATTTGGGATGTAGTTTTCGGAGGGAATTTGTTCACAACAGTCGTAGGGAATTATCACTGGGTAACTTCGGTGTGTCACGTTTTGATAGGTATCTATCAGTTTTCTTGCATGAAGTTGGGTACTTCCAACGAAGGCGTTGCAATTTGGTTGTAGCGTCAGCAAGGAATTTTGATTTATTAGTTTCGTGGTGATATCTTTGCTTGAACATTTTATGGTAACTGGTAGCGTTTCTGAAACTGTGATGAGCCAGTGGTTTGTTTCAATTTGTTGGATATTGTATCCTTGAGCTAATAGTAGAGTTGTTTGGCAAGTTCTGGGCAGGAACGTCTGCTGCTTAAGGAGTTGTGCCTCACAAATCGAGTCGCTGTCGATGGGATATGGATATGTGTCTGAACAAATCTGTTGTCGTTTGCTTAGAGGCTTGCAAGTTTCCATATTTTGAAAGGATATGTAGAGCAGTGAATCATCGTTTCTCGCGATGTACCTTTTTGTAGTTGGAAGAATGTGAAACAGTTTTGTTCTTTCATCTGGTATAGGGATGGGATAAAGACGGTAGAGGGTATAGCTTTCAGGATTCACAAGTGGAATTTTCAATACAAATACAATTTTATTATCTATCTGAAACGCTTCTAGTTCAATAATATTGACATATTGAGCAATACTGGAACTGTATATTGGCAAAGGCAAATTATTTTTCTGTAATGATTGTGAGATTGTTTGTAAAGATTCAAGTAGATCAGCAGGGGTAATTATTGAACTGTGAAGTATTTTTAATCGTGCGAAAGCAATTGCGTTCAATATATCATTAAGGGTGTTTTCTACAAATGTATAACTTTCCATGAGTGACTCACACATGTCTAGAATTTTAACTTGGGCTTCGTAATAAGCAAGATCGTCTGAGAGGGACATGATCGACTTTTTCAGTTCCTCTATGTCTTGGTTGAAGGTCTCCTCATCAACTTGGAGTTTTTGAATTGTTGAGTTGAAATTTTTGATTACAGAGGTTGTAACAGATATTTGGTTCTTTAATAAGTTTTCTATTTGATGTTCGTCATGAGATAGTTTATCAATGCATTTATTGAAATATTCACCATCAGAAGCATCTAGATTGCCTGAGATTGATTTGAATATTGATCCTAAGCCGTTAATTAATCCGCGTTTCTTCCTGTTTGATAAATAAGGATTTGTTTCAGCGAAGATTTCTTTATATTTTAAATCTACAGAGTTTGCTATTTGTTTTAAAAGGCTCACATGTGTTTGGGGTACCGATTTGAACGATATCATTCGAGGGGTATTGTCATCCAAAGTTTCTAATAATTCGTCTAGGATTTTCTCGTTATGATCTATTGCTCTTGAAAAAGGATACATGTCTTTATATACGAGAAGGGTCCATTTGTCGTTGGATACTTTCAGATAACCTTCTTCATGAAAAAACATTCCTATGGTATTATTGATAGGTGTCAGTGTATATTGGGAAATGGCTAGCGGGATTAGTACCAAGAATCTGAAAAGAAATAATCTTATTCAGTATAAGGTTTTAGTCGATCGAAATTTATTCTGCTTATTTGATTTGTTTGTAGGTTTATGACAGTTGCAGAATTTTTAAATATTGCAGTAATTTCGAATGGTCCATTAAATTTGTTTTCTGATTTATTTTTTATTTGACCTTCTTTAACGTATACTTTATCTCCTATTTTATAGTCAGGGATTTTGTCTGATGCGTGTTGGTCATATCGTTCTTTAGATTTTTCTTTCTGTCTGTCCGTTTTTGAACGTGCGAGTTTGTAGAAATATTCCATTCTATTGTTAAGATCTCGAACGTATTTAGAAATTAATTTTTCTTGGTTATATAAAGTCTCGGGGGGTCTACTCGAGGTATGTCCAAATATAAGCTCATAAGGTGTAAATCCATGGGTTTTATTTTTAGTATTGTTATAACAGATTATGGCATAGGGTAAAACATTGAAAGGGTGTTCGGTAGGATTTTCGGCATTGTTTGCTCTTATCATTTCGGCTAGGGTTGCGTGAAATCTTTCGAGTGAACCATTTGATTCGGGGTGTTGTACACTAGAAAAAGTTAATTTGATATCGTATAGTTCACATAGGTCTTTCATTAGGTTGTTGTCGAATTCTTTTCCGTAATCACAGTGGATACGAAGCGGGGTTCCATAGTGTTGAAAGAAAACTAATAGTGTGTTTACAACTGTTGAAGCCGTTTTGTCATTTATGGGGTAAGCTTGGGTGAATTTAGTCAGTTCATCTCTGATTGTTAATGCATAGTTTTTCGTAGGGTATTCAAAGATGTCTATGTTTATCCTTTCAAAGGGCGTTTTCGGGGTTTCTGTTATTACAAAAGGGGTGGTTAAATTTTTTCTACAAAATTTGACTTTTTGACAGGTTTCACATGAGTTGATAAATTTTTCAACGGTTTTTGTTAATCCGGGCCAATTATATTTTTCTTTGATACGTCTGATTGTTTCATTTATACCACGATGTAAGTTATTTTTACCGCAATGATATTGTTGTAAGATGTTAGGAATTTCGTCATGATTGGGTGTTATCTGGATGTTTTGACAAATTAATAGTTTTACTTCTTTATCAGCTAATATGAATGATAAGATTTCAAAAATTGGGAGTTCGACGTTATTTTCAATGTAATAGGTTTCAGAGTTATTAAATTCATTTTGGTTTTTATATAAAATATAGAAAAGATGAGAAACAACTTTCTCGGGGTCGAAGGGTAACGGTATGATCATATATTTTCTATTTTTGACAGTTTTACTCGCAAGTGTGTTTAAGGTTTCAGTGCTGAATTGAGGATTTTCTTCAAAAATGTCATCGATAATTTTGTCGTGAAGTTCGTTGAGTTTGTTTTGCCAGAAAAAGGTAACTATATTTTTATGGGACCTGTCTAGTAACTGGGTATTTGAGAATTCGATTTTGGAATAATCGATGATTGATTTAGTTTTGTATAGATTAACGAATCTATTAAACTCGGCTGTCATTTGTTCGTCGTCAAGTTCTTGAGATTGATTGCTTTCAAGTTCGACCGGGTTATCATGACTCTCAGTTTCATTGTTGGCAAATATTTGGATTTTTGAGTGGAAGGTTGTGCACTCTTTAAAATGATTTACTTTTATACGAGAAAGGGCGTCTGCATTTGTGTTTTTCTTTCCTGGTTTGTATTCGATTTTGTAGTCGTACTCTTCCAATTTTAATCGCCATCTGGCTAGACGACTGCCAGGGTCCTTAATGGAGAAAAGCCAAGTGAGTGGGCGGTGGTCGACCAGTATTGTAAACTTTCGTCCAAAAATGTAAGGACGAAATACCTTTACCGCCCAAACGATAGCAAGTAGCTCTCGTTCAATAGTCGAATAACGAGTTTCTGCTGCGCAAAGGGTTCGGGAAGCATATGCAATTGGTAAATCTTTTCCTACAGGGCCTTGAGAAAGTACAGCTCCTATAGCGAAGGCGCTAGCATCAGTTGTAAGGATAAATGGTTCTTCGAAATTCGGATATCTTAATATTGGGTCAGAAGTGAGGGCGTTTTTCAATTCTTCGAAAGATGTTTTACAATCTGCATCAAAAATAAATTTAACATCCTTTTGAAGTAGTTTGGTTAAAGGTTTTGAAATTTTTGCGAAGTTCGGAATGAATCTTCTGTAATATCCGGCAAGACCAAGGAATGATTTAATTTCTTTAGCATTTTGAGGTTGTGGGAATTTTTGGATACATTCAATTTTTGTTGGATTAGGTTTTACACCTTCTGGAGTGATAATGTGTCCGAGATAAGCGACTTCTTTGCGTAAAAATTCGCATTTGTCTGGCTGGATTTTAAGATTTGAATTTCTGAGTCGGGTGAAAACTTCGGTTAATCGAGAAATGTGTTCATGGATAGTTGCGGAATATACGATAATGTCATCCATGTATACTAAACAGCGTTCATTCTGGATGCCTAACAGAATATTATCCATTGCTCTTTGAAATGTGGACGGGGCGTTTTTTAAGCCGAATGGCATTCGAATGAATTCATAGTGGCCATTTTCTATAGAGAATCCGGTTTTGGGAATATCTTCTTCTGAAATTTCTAACTGATGGAATCCAGACGCGAGATCTAGGGTTGAGAAATATTGACATTTTCCGAGTTGATCAAGAAGATCTGAAATGTTTGGTAAAGGGTATTTGTCATCAACGGTGACTTCATTTAATTTTCGATAGTCAATGACTACTCGCCATTTTTGTTTTCCGGAAGCATCAAGCTTCTTTGGGACAATCCACACGGGTGAAGACCAGGGGGATGAGGAGTGTCTTATGATGCCTTGACTTAGCATTTTTCCGATTTGATTTTTTACTTCTTCCTTGTGGATTTGTGGGTATCTATAGGATTTTGTATAGATGGGTTTTGCGTTGTTAGTGTCGATAGTGTGTTTGACTTCATTTGTAAAACTTAAAACGTCACCTTCAAGGTAAAATATATCTTGGAAATCTAAACAGAGATTAGTTATTAACTCTTTCTCTTCTTCATTTAGATGTTCAGTTCGAATTTGGGCTTTGATAGTAGTATTTCTATCAAGATATTCTGAGTTGGGATGGTAGTCTTGTATGTTTGAATTCAAAACGGAATGTGATTCATTAAAAGGTTCTAAGAGCAGATCCGAAAAATCAATTGTTTTGGGAATTGCATTTGCATTTATAACGGAGGTTAAGAATTCTCCATTCGAATTGACATGTACAAGGGCATTAGGAAGTCTTACCTTTTCTCTTTCTTGGGATTGTAAAATAGCATCAGTATTTTTTAGATCACATTTCAATTTGAAAATTTTTTCTGTACGAGGTTCGATGGATATTTGGTTTCGTTTTTGACTTTGTGATTTATTGGGATTGGTTTTGAAAGGGTCAGTGTTATTTAGACTGTGTTCTACCTTATGCAAGGGAATTGTTTTGAAATTAGTGATTAATTCTTTCGATTTTAAATCTATTACACATTCATAATGATTGAGGAAATCTAAACCGAGTATTCCGTCAAATTCTATATCAAGATTGTATATGTAAACTTTATGAGGGTTGCCAGAAGTAAAAGGAATTAGGGTGGATTCTGTGATTGAAATCTTTTCGTCGGTAATGCCTTGGATTGTTATATTTTCGGTTGACCTGTTTGGGAAATTTTTCACTGTATTTTGTTTAAAAATTGAGATGCCTGCTCCGGTGTCTATGAGTAATTTAAATTTTCCAGTGGCGTCATTGATGTAGTACAAATTTTTGGAATTGACTGTTAGGAGTGGTTTTAAAGAAACGTCTGTTCTGGGGAATTTAATTTGGGTATGGTATTGTCGATGTTCAAGTTCTGAATTTGAGATTGTAATGTTGTCGTTAGATCGGGAGGTTTTTCTAAATCCAGGGGAAGTAGAAAATTTTGTTGTTCATACATATTATGTTCGGCAAGTGTATTGTCCGTTGTTTGTTCGTATTCAGGTGCAAACATGATTGGGTTAAAATCATCAGTGTTATACATAGTATTATCAGTATAATACTCATAAAGGTCATAATTGTATTCGGTTATGGGATCTTCATAATAATTATTAATTTGTTGGTTGAAATGGTGGGTTCTTTGTTGGTTTTGTTGTTGTGAATTTGGATTTCTATGAATCACTGAAGGGCGTGATTGATTTGATTGTGTTTGAAGATTGTTTGAAAATTTTTGGGTTTGATTTTGGTTCGCTCCTGGATTGGGGTTATTAAAGTTATTGTTGAAATTCTGTGTTGGAGCTCTGAAGTTTTGATTTGAGTTTTGATTTGGGACTCTGAAATTTGAGTATGAATTTTGAGTTGGAGTTCTGAAATTTGATTGTCGTTGCCTACAATCGTTTGCGTAATGTCCTAATTTTCCACAAAATAGGCATTTGATTTGTTGAGGTTGCTTCTTGACTGGTTGAGTGGGTCTGGAAGGATTGAATTTAATATTTTTTTGTTGTTCGAAATAAGAGAGTTGTAGTTCCCTTCTTATTTTGACGTGTGCTTCTAGGAGATTTCTGGGGTTTCCAGCACGGATGACCTGTCCTAATTTGGGATCTAGGCCTGTTAGCAGTGTATTTAGAGCCATTGTTTCTATTAAATCGGTTTGAGCGATTTTTTGATCTTGAGTTAAGGTGGTTTTCTGAATATTCGCATGCATTTTTGCGTTTAACACTTGAAGACGGTTATAAAACGAAAGGGGGGATTCGTTCGATGATTGTTTGAGACATTGGAGGTCTTGGATAAGAGATGAAAGATCTCTTGAATCGCCAAAATGTAGATTGAGGAGTTGTTTAATTTCTGGGTAACTAGAAGGGTTACGAGAGTTTATTAATTGAGCTGCTTTACCTTTCAGCTTGTTTTTGATGTGAATCACTAATAGAAATTTTTGTTCTTGCGTTGACATATTGTAAGCGCAATCGCACGCGTTCAAAAATGCTCCTAAGAATATCTGATCTCCTTCGAAATCAGGTATTATTGAAAAAATTTCAGAAAGTCTATACATTTCCGGTTCTGTATCAGCTTGTGCTTCGGACATCGTGAAATATATTTATTGAAATGAATTAAGTTAGATTGACTAGATTTGTTTCTGGTCGGTTAGTAAGGAATGGTTTGTTTTGGGGAAAAAAAATGTTTTAAAATAGGAAATGTTTTAAGCGATAATTGAACAAATGTTTCAAAAAAAAATAAAAATGTACAAATAATCGAGATGATTCAAATGTACTCACATTACTTTCATGTCGATGCTGTCGTTTGCGTTCACAGTGGGGACGTCTCGACGTGGTTCGTTCCTTCTTGAGGGATGAGAATCCGCCGTTCTGCGTGAGAAAACCTCGTGTTCGAACTTTGCCTGTTAGAATTTTCGTGTTCAGGCGGTGTTCGTTGGAAAGCCTCGTGTTCACAAAACGTGTCTGGATCCTACTGACTGCGCCAAATTGTTATATCGGTGGTTTCAAATATAACTTTTTTAAAAAAACTTTTTATTGAAAGAAACTAACACAATAAACTTGAACTTATTTAAAACTTATGATGTTGACTCTAACTAGAATGAAATTAGAATGAATTTTTGATCTACAAATTCGATCTTTTATAATCTTGGTCAATTGTGTGGCATTTGCAGTTTAGTTTGTTATTCACTGCAAGTGTCACTTACATAGGATGCTGAATTATTGGAAATACACGTGTGATTTATGAATGAGTAATTGTTTATACATACAATGTTTCATACAATGGTCCATTGTTACTAAAGGATGCTGAATTATTGGAAATGCACGTGTGACTTATGAAAAGTAATTGTTTATACATACAATGTTTCACACAATGGTTTATTGTATTATTTAATATAACATATATTTCACAGTTTTAGGTGAAAAAAGTCAAAATGTAAATGAGTCAGTTTTGCTTGGTTGTATGTAAAAATTGTCTTTTCCATGTATAATGAGATGATTTAGTTCAGCATTTAAATAATATTTTCATAGTACCCAAAGCTCAAAGATGTTTTTGGCCCTAAAATATTCAACTTTCTTTCTAGTGAGATTAAAGGGTTAAATTCACTTTCAATATTTAAAAAGAAATCCAAACAGTGGATACACTCAATTCAAAGGGTACAAATGCAGGAATATTAAATATTAAAAATATGTACAATTTTTAAAATGTTAATAAAATCGACGTTATAGTAAAACATGTTAAAGTCTGTAAATTAGTTTGTTATTTTAAACTTTGTTTTTTGTAAGCTGAAAGTCGCAAGGTCATTTACCTACGCTAAAGGATTATCCTTCTATGAGATTTTCATTATATTTGTTTCAAGTTATGTTTTAATTAGGAGTACAAACATGATTTTTTATTAATACTAATTTTTGTGTTATAAAAGTTATAAAAAAAACTGTATGATGTTTTTTTTCATGTTGTTTGTATCAAAAATGGAAAAAAATATATTATGAGAAACAGCCAATTGAGTAATTGCATAAAATGGTAATATAAAGCCAATAATTAGTTCTTACCATCAGTGAAATAAATAGAAATAGTGAAGGATTTTATATTAGTTTTGGTACAAAAAATGTCTCCCTTATTATGTGTCCTGTTTTCAGTAATTAAATTTAGGATTTTTGGAGTTTCCAGTCCCAAATCCCAAAATATATTACTACGAACTCATCTGATATCTTTGAAAAGGTTGTTAATTTCCACTTTAGTTAACATGCGAATTTAAACTCATGACCAAAAATCAAAAATTATCATGATTTCTCGAACTCTCAAGGAATTGTTAGAATCATATAAAAATATCGGATGAAAGGAAATTAAACGAATTATTGAGTGCAATTGAAAAATCAGTTTAACCCTGATTAGATAACCTTTTCAAAATTGGACTGACGATAACTGGCACGATAAACAGTTCATCATAGTCATTCTGGCTCTTGGTAGTATAAAGGGTGACCAAGAGTTATCCTCCAAGTAAATCCTGCTGTGGCATCAGACACCTCTGATATTTAACAGTGTCTAGAAGTCACACAAATTTTCGAAAAACACCCCAATAGTGCGTTTTAGATACTATTTAGTATGCATAAGTCATACTGAAATTGACTGAGTAATCCACTTTTTTCAATCTCTCACTAAACCTCATCCTCTTCTAACAGCAGAGTTTAAAAATATATATCAGCATAGCCACAATCTTAGCGACCGCCTCGTATAAAAGTGGAACAATACCGAATTACTGCAGTTCATATGTACAATTTAACTAATTATACTTATTTACTTCACTATATTAATAGGGGTACATAATGAGGTTAATAGTTACTAAATACCTATCTAGATTGAAGGTTACAAATGTAATCTAGTAGTAGTAGTCAAAGACCCGAATGTTTCATTTTCTTAGTGTGCTATCCAGATATGAGGATGGCAAATATGGTAGCAACCCAACGAATCACCATGTTATAGTAAAATAAATGTTGAATGGTTCGTCTGCAAACTTTCAAAGGAAAAATAACTCCAAGATTTTTGTAGTTTGCATGATCATGTCTCTAGGCCTAACCACCCGAGAATATTTCTTATCAGGATATTGAAAGCAAGAAGAAAATGAAACGGTATGTTTTTGATAGCTGTGGTATTTTATTAAATAAATGCGTGACAACCTAGGTTTCTGTCTGAAGTTAAAATTGGAAATGTTCCTAAGAAACGGCTTAAGCATAAAATTGGTGATGACGCTATAAGCACCAAAATTATATTTAGTGAGGTCTTGAGGCTGTAAAATACAACTGAATAGATATTATAATTCTATGATATTTTTGTTAAGTGTGAGAAATCGAGTACCTAGTATCATTATCATTATTCCCTTGAAAATAAACAGTAAATTTTTATTATTATACTATTAATTTAAATCGTTTAGGCATATAGATACTATAAGACTCACATTCCTATTTAGTAGTATCATTGCAGAGCTTTTCACCTCGATAACGCTTAATAATAAGAATTAGTCTATACAACGACAATTTAAACAAAATAGTAATGTAATACGAAATAATAAATTTGTTTATTTATTTGCTTCATATTAAGCAGCAAATTTTAATCGGATTGGAAGTAATGCACTAGCAACTGTACGAATTCGTTATTATTTTCATGAGTCCCCAAACTATATTAAGAGAATGCATATTTTAGGGACAGTCCCCAAATTATCATTTCGTCTATCGCCAGTTTGCAAAATGCATGTTTTGGGGACTGTCCTCAAACCCTACGTTAGTTCGATGAGGGCTCAAACAATGCGTTCGTTAACCGAAAGTTATTTTTTAATAGAAAAAATTGTTTATATAACAATTGAACTATATAGGGATATATAAAATGTGATTTAGAAGCTTTTCCTGCAATAAAATTTTGGTGTCCCAAACCATGCGTTTTACATATATATATATATATATATATATATATATATATATATGTAATGACAATAACCCCCTCTCATTTGAATCTCTGGTTTGAGCATTATCGATCTTGTCTTATGCTTCACGAACATTTCTCTCAATATTACTGAAAGAACTTTAACTGATACATATGGCAGTGACCATTTCCCCCCTTCAAGTTATATATTCTCCGTCGTCAGTTACTGTTTCACCCTATACTCAGACCAGATTTTCAATATACAATAAAAACTTAAAATCCGTCGATTGGTACAAGTATTATATCTTCTTGTCATATTGCCATATTCCCTCCGATGATCCGAACTTTTATCGCAGTTTTACTGAATTATTAAATATAGCCTCAGAGTTCTTTATTCCTCTTAAAAGATTCCCTTCCGGAAAAAAGACGTCCCCCTAGTGGGATCAACATTGCTCAGATTTAATTAAGCTGCGCAAAAATGCGCAACAATTGTACAAGGTTGGTCTCATTAACTCCTTCCCTCATGCAAAAAGTGTCATCGCTATGGTGAAAAACATATTTAAGCAGAAGAAGAAAGCTCCGTTCAAGGCTTTTGCAGAGTCTTTTAATAGGGATACTCCGATTACGGTTATATGGAATAAAGTTAAATCTTTTCGCATAGCCTTTGTCCCATTCACCTCTTTTTCTGGAAAGTTTTGCTATACCGTCTTGACAACTTCCTCCGCAAGTTTCCCCCCCCCGGATTTCACCTCTTCTTGTCATCATCTTAGATTTCCTCTTAAGAGAATAGAATTAATTTTACCCTTGGGGTAGTTAAAGACACTTCCCGGGTCTCGATCAAATTGCATATGGAATGTTGAAGCACCTCCATGACCATCTTAAATCCTATTTTTAGATTTGTATTAACAAAAACTCCAAAATAAGCGGAAAATTCCTACGGAATGGAGTGAATTTCTGATCTTAGCTATTCTCAAACTCGGCAAAAACCAGTTCATACCAGGTATAGGCATATAGCACTCTCGTCCCGTGTAGGGCAGGTATTTGAACATATGCTCAAGAACCGTTAGACGGATTCTGCGTAAGTATGGTTTGATCCTATCCTTTCAATTTGGTTTTATAAAAGGGAAGAGCATTCATGAGAGTCAAGCAATCCTTTACTCTGACATTAAAAGTGGTCTTATCAAGAAACAACACACTACTGCAATATTTCTCCATGTCAAATCGGCATTTGATAGTGTCGTTCCGGAAATTCTGGTTAAGGTTCTCCTCCAGATGGAGGTCCGGATCTCTTTTATCGAGACTATTTTCTAATTAAGCTCGAAGAAATTTCTAACCTTGTATCACAAAAATATATTTCTAGAACCTCACATAAGGGACTTCCACAAGGTTGCATTCTCAGTCCTTGTTCAATATCTACTTACGTAATATAGAACATCCTCTATCCTTAGGAGTCAGATTTGGGATTAGAATTGAACTCTGCCAAAAGTAGAGTCCTCCATTTTTCTAATCGTAAGAATCTCATCCCAGTTATTAAGGTGGATTTGGCTCAGTTGGAAGTTATTCAATATTTTTCCTCCCTTCTTCTCACTTTTAACAAACAGGTTCAGTTGGAAAGAACATGTATATGGGCTGTCTCACTCCTGCCTTAAAATTTTCAATGTTATCAAATCCCTTACCAGAACTTGGTGGGTAGTGACCCTAAGATTCTTCTACTATTTTATAAGGGATTACTTAGATCTAAAATGGACTGTTTTATTTATGCAAATTTACCCAAACATTCCATACTAGACAAAATTCAATATGCGGCATTACGTACCTGCCGCCTTGGAGCAATGAAACCTAGTCCCACTAATACCTTACTAAGTGAAGCTGGGGAGCCGCCTTTAATGTTGAGAAGAGAGTTCTTATGTAAAAAGTTCCCTTATCAAATCTCTTAGTATTAAATATAACCCTTTATTTTTCTAAATTCCACAGTCTAAGAAATGAATTAAATTTCATTAAACCAAATTCACCGCTATCCTTACTTGTTTATTCATACAAAAGTATTATTCCCCTTCGCAACTTCCTTATTAGATCTGACCAAAAGGCAATTTTTTAATATGACATTGATTCTTATCATTTCGCCAACCCCACTGTGCTTCATTTAGGCATCGACAAGTCCCTCAACCTTCCTTCTTCTTGCGTTAATACCATCGTATCTACTGCCCTTTTTGCTAAACTCCCTCAGTTTATTCCGGTATACACAGATGGTACGAAAATGACTCTCAAGCGACATGTGCTATGGTTATTCTCTACCTTGAGAGTGACAGGGTTTTCATTGTACATCACTTGGGATCCTCATTCCCGACAGAATTATTAGCAATAGTAAAAGCATTAGAACTAATTTGTAATATTGTCTGACTCCCTGGAATATCTAAAATCTATTAAATACCTACATTTAAATCATAATCCTAATCCTTTATAATATTCACTATCTTTTTTACAATTTAAAAAAAAAAATTACCAAGGTTATATACTTAAGTAGTTTATAAATGATTGAGGAGGTAAATGATTATTTTGAATGTTCATCTGGGATTTTCTCTCCTCGCAATGGTTTCTGAAAAATAGAGATAAGTTAAGTACTTGAATATCAAGGTGTAGTATCTAAGGGCAGTTTGTGGAAACTGCCCGGAACACTAGTTGCCCTCTTATAGAAAAAACTCTTCCGCAGGATTAACTGTGAGAAAGTAGGTCTACAGATTTGTCAACTAGTATTCCAGTATAATATGTTGTGTATTTTGTGTTGTACTTATCTGTTTTTTTTGTGACGTTTTGGTTCCTTATCAGGAATCGTTGTCGCACAATGTTTGCTTGAATGTTTTGCACTATATTCGTTTGACTTTTTGGTAATGTCAATTGACTGATTAATTGACTTTGAAGTTTCCTTTTTAATGTTCATTCGTCAGAAGTTGTTGCCATGCAACCGGTATCTCTACAGAAGGTGTCCCGATTTCTCCATTATTCAACAACATGCAGACACTTTTCTTTGATTTTTCTTTTTTTGGTATGTTCTTCTTTAAGTAGTATTTTTGTCTTATTCCAGTCCATTTTGTATGTACCATTATCCGTGAGTACATGATTTGCCAATCTTGATCTGTCTATATGTCTTCTTGAGACGTTGTATTGGTGCTCTTTTGTTCTAATTTGGAGAGGTCTTGATGTCTCACCGGTATATGTTTTTCCGCAGGCACAAGGTACACTGTATACACAATTTTTGGAACTTTGAGTACCGTTTTCCGGTTTTGTTTTTGTCAAATTTGATCTTAAAGTATTATTTGTTTTAAAATCGGTTTTACTTGGTATTTATTGCCAATACGTTTATTTTTTTCGGAGAGGCCGGAAACATAAAGAATAACGTTTATAATTGTAGAGTTAGTATCAGTTTGTGTGTTGTTATTTAAATTGGAAGTATTGTTGTGTCGTTTGTTGGTTTCTTTGTTTTTTCTCGATTTGGTAAATTGTTTTGTTTATGAAATATCTTGGGTATTCGTTTTGTTCTAAAACTTCCTTTATCAAACATAACTCTTTCTCAAAAATTTCCTTTGTGGCTAAAACTGCTTTGGCTGTGTCATATAACGATTTAATGATTCCTTTTTTTACATTTAATGAATGATTTTAATAGAAATTCAAATATCTATTAGTTTGCGTTGGTTTCCTATAAATGCTTGTAGTGAAATTGTTGTTTGATCGGTCAACCAACACGTCTAAAAATGGAAGTTTATTTCCATTTTCTATTTCAATAGTAAATTTAATTGTAGATTCTTTGTTATTGATCGTGTCTAAAAAGCAGTATAAGTCGTCTATGCTAGGTTCCCATATTGCAAAAATATCATCAACGTAACGCCACCATACTTTAGGTTTTTTTGAGGAATTAAAGATAAATGTTTCCTCAAAGTATTTCATAAATATATTACTTACTATGGGTGACAAAAAAGAACCCATAGCCATTCCAAAATCTTGCCTGTAGAAACTTTCTTCATATTGAAAAAATGTTGTTTTTAAACAAAGTTCCATAAGCTTTACTATTGTATTAACTGATAATTTTGTTCTTTCTTGAAGTGAATTATCAAGTTCTAATTTATCTTTAATAATTTGTATAGATTTGTCTACTGGTACATTGCTGAATAAACTGACAACATCAAAACTTACCAAAATTTCATGGTTAATTATTTGTGTATTTTTCAATTTTGATAAGAAGTCTGCTGTGTTTTTTAGTGTGTTGTGGTTGAATTCGTATGGTTTGATAGTTTTGAGTAAAAATTTTGAAATATTCTGCAATGGTGAGTTTATCGAGCTTACAATGAGTCGTAAAGGAATTCCAGTTTTGTGTATCTTGGGGACTCCATATATGTGTGGTGGTTTACTGTAGTGGGGTGTAAGTTGTTTTCTTTCTGAAAAATAAATTCGTCTTTGTGTTGTGAAATAAAATCTCTTGCTGTTTTTTCTATGTTTGATGTAGGATCTTTGTTGAGTTTTGTATAAGTGCATGTGTTAATGAAGTCCGTCATTTTAGTTTTGTATTATTCTGAATCTAAAATTACAGTTGCATTGCCTTTATCATCTTTAGTATGTATTTTCATAGCTTGTCTTTCAATTGGAGTTACATTTTGTGAGATCTTTTGTTCTTTTTGTAGAAGTAACTTGTTTCTAATACGATACTCGCTTGGTACTTCTGGTGGTAATTTTTGAGCAGTATCCTCAATGGCAACTATCATGTCTAATTTAGGAATGTTTTGAGAAGTGACCGCATAATGCAATCCTTTTGAAAGGACATATTGTTGTGTTGTTGACGTTATTTGTCTTTTAGATAGGTTTATCACAGTTTTGTTGAAAAAGTTGTTATTTGTTTTTGTTAAGTGGGTTGCATGTTTGTTGTTTAAGAGATTATTCAATTTGTTTATATTTCTATTTTTACACTTTTGAAATTCGAATTGATGTGAATATTGGACAGAATTGAGTGTAGTCTGATTGACTGTGAGTTTCCTTGAATATATTTTTTAACTTAAAAATTTCGGTATTTAAGCTTACCTTTTGTCTGATATTGAATTCTATTTCGAACTAGTGCGTTACCTGTTCTGATTTGAATTTCCTTATTACCCCTGTCAGAGAATGGCATTTTTGGCAAAAGACCTTTTGGAATTATTTTCTCATTTTTGCATTTGATTAGAAATGTCAAGCTGTTTTGTGAATGTGCTAATTTCTTGTGTAGTCCTTCGAGTTCTCTAAAATTGTTGATTGAAGTTGGCCCATACCGCATTCTTAAGTAGTTTCTAAATAATCATTTACCTCCTCCATCAATAAATACCAAGTAAAAACGATTTTAAAACAAATAATACTTTAAGATCAAATTTGACAAAAACAAAACCGGAAAACGGTACTCAAAGTTTCAAAAATTGTGTATACAGTGTACCTTGTGCCTGCGGCAAAACATATACCGGTGAGACATCAAGACCTCTCCAAATTATAACAAAAGAGCATCAATACAACGTCTCAAGAAGACATATAGACAGATCAAGATTGGCAAATCATGTACTCACGGATAATGGTACATACAAAATGGACTGGAATAAGACAAAAATACTACTTAAAGAAGAACATACCAAAAAAAGAAAAATCAAAGAAAAGTGTCTGCATGTTGTTGAATAATGGAGAAATCGAGACACCCTCTGTAGAGATACCGGTTGCATGGCAACAACTTCTGACGAATGAACATCAAAAAGGAAACTTCAAAGTCAATTAATCAGTCAATTGACATTACCAAAAAGTCAAACAAATATAGTGCAAAACATTCAAGCAAACATTGTTCGACAACGATTCCTGATAAGGAATCGAAACGTCACAAAAAAACAGATAAGTACAACACAAAATACACAACATATACTGGAATACTAGTTGACAAATCTGTAGACCTACTTTCTCACAGTTAATCCTGCGGGAGAGTTTTTTTCTATAAGAGGGCAACTAGTGTTCCGGGCAGTTTCCACAAACTGCCCTTAGATACTACACCTTGATATTCAAGTACTTAACTTATCTGTATTTTTCAGAAACCATTGCGAGGAGAGAAAATCCCAGATAAACATTCAAATAAGGTTACATACGTTGGATTCCTGGTCATTCCGGGGTCCTGGGCAATGAAAGAGCAGTTAAGGTTGCCAAAAAACAATAATAACGTGTTATTTCAGTGTTTTACATCCAGAAAAACGGCATATTTGTTTGCCGATTTATCCTCTCATCGGTAAATGTCAGATCATAAAAGTGTTAACTGAGTTTCATAAATAGTCATTTAAGAAGTAAATAAAAATACACTTTACGTGAGAAAATAAATGGTTTGATAATTACTATTACATACTAGTATTTAAGCCACCAATTGTTTTTGTTATTGTGCACATCTTGGATTTTAATATATTTATATTTGTGGATTAGGTACGTAGTTGTATTATTTTGAATCTGAATAAGATGACCTATAATTTAATGCAGATTGGACGCTACTGTGTCTTTTTCTATTTTTGTCTCATGTTTCTACCCATTTTTCATTTGGTCATATATGAAAGTGGCGGGTCTATTTATATTAGTAGTTAGTGTAACAAGCCCTTCTGTAGAAAAATCATGGCTCGGATATGAGAAATTTCTAATCACCAAAAATTGTTTTGTATTGATGCCACAAGACAAAAGTCTTCCAAAAAGGGATAATAGTATTAGGCAAGTAAAGGAAAACTGACACAGGCATTGATTGATGTTTTGTGAATAAGAACTCAAGAATATGTTAATGTGTAAAGTACGTTTGAGGTTTCAGTATTTTAAGGACAATCCGTTATCAATAATATATTACCAACCTACATGTAATCTTATATGTCATGGAGTGAAGAATCAGAGAACAACAATAAATAAAAATAAATTACAAGATCACGTGGAGATACAGACATAGAACAAGACGTTATATATGTAATCAATATTTTCCTTAATTTTTATTTAGTTTTCTCTTTTTTTGTTATTGCCATGTCCATTCTGCTGTACCAAAAAAATCTTTTTATTCTTTAGATTACAGTTATAGCACTAGTGTTGTGAAATGCAGAAAAGTTAAACATTATTAATAAATTACCTGTTTCGGAGGTATTATTATAAATACGATCTGGAACTAAATTTAAAATTTCGAAGTTTGCAACTAATGATTTGTCCACTTTGTCAACGCCAATTTCTTGTGAATTTTTTTTTCCTGCAAGCACGTTGGTACAAGCCAGCTTCAACTCTCTGAAACAAAGATATTTACAATAAATTATAAATCTGTTATTACCATTAAACATTTAAAGAATATATATACTGGATGTGATATTTTCATTTGATTTACACTCAAGATTACACCTAATATATTCAAATTAATAAAAATTATGCGCATAAGCTTCGGTATATTATATGGTAGAAGCTATATCATACACATATAAATAAATTATTTTATAAATTTTATATCATATTAGCAATTACTCAATATATTAATATGAAGTAGTGTTACAATTATTTTATAAAATGCTAAAAACAAGCGACCATTTGTATCTGCAGACATCAGGAAAATTCTGACATTAATGAAGTTTTATATGATTGTTTTTAAACAAGGATGACACAATTAATTTCGAAATAATAACTGATTATTCTATCTGCTCAGTGAGGCATCCCCCCTAATTTCCCTAATTTGCAATTTGCAAGAGAAAACAAACTGTTGTAGCGCCAATTTTTAAAAATTGATGCGATTATTTGTTTTGTCTTCCTAGCAGATGTACTGAAAAAATAATCTCTACAATATGATTCACCAATCTTCTCGTGTTTGTTTATATATATATATATATATATATATATATATATATATATATATTGTGGGCGTGTGCAGTCTGCAATATTCAATAATATTCTATTTTAATTCCAGTTTGTCCTGACAGTTGGTGCTGCGATCAAAATCAGGAAAATATTTTGTAACTGTGTTATTATTGTCTGCTAATTGAAACATTTTATTAAGATGTAATTAGTGTTTGAAGAAAGAGGTTTGAAGAGTCTGCATGAAAAACTACATTTTGCAAATTTAGTACGGAAGTGAGTATTTTATATATTTTTCTATCAACCAACCTAATGTACAAATTTATTTGTGTAGCTAATTGATTGCATAACAAATGTTTTCATTTGTTTTATTCCCTTTTGTAAATATTAAATAAAATAGGCAAACAAAAAACATTACATATTTTTTATCCAAAATTTAGTACTATAATTTTTTTCCAAACTTATTCAAAAGAATTTTAATTTTCGAAATAAAGACGTGTGTAAAGGACGTCTGTCGCGTCCGCTAGTTGTGTATAATTATCTGTTGTCGAGACGTTCCAACTCCAACTATGAAGAGATTGTCCATCACTTTTTGTATTATTTGAGCGTTATTTCTTGAATATTCGCTGAGATGTACGAATTTTGTTATTGTAAAATGATTTATACAGTCACTATAGAGAATTCTTTATCTTAGAATTTTTCGAAGTTGCCCCAAGACAGTTTTCCATACAATCCGAAATACTATGTAAATGTGTAGCTATTTACTAACTCTATGCAGGTTTCTGAATGGTAACAAATAGTGAATAATCTAAATCAATTTTTTTTAATTAACACTCTGCCAGTTTATACTCTAGGCTACAAATGATAAAAAGTTATGCTGTTTAAAATTATTGTATTTTATTTTGGGTATGCTTATATGATGCGAAGATAGTAGAGTGCAATCACTTGAAAGGCTTAACTACACTTATGGATGATAAATTGTTGAGTATAATGAGGCACTCTTAAACTAAAGCCAAAGTATTAATTAGTGCCTTTATGAAGTTAATAAATTTGCTCTCCACACTTTTGTCTACAAACTATTCGTGGAATATACACCGAATTTGTTCCCTTAAATGATTTACTGAAATATGTGTTACTATAATATATATATATATATATATATATATATATATATATATATATATATGGAAAGGAAACAATTGCATTACCCTTGATCCTCGGTTTTATATATTTTTTGATTTAGAAATCTTGGGTGTTTGGGACCAGTGAAATAATTAGAATTTTAATTTGTTATATTTTACATTCGTTACGACCAGTTCTTGGACTTTTTCAATTTTTTTTCTCGTTTGTAAAATAATTACATTACGACAACTAAATTTATCAAATCAATGTCAAATTGCAAGTTGTGTACGAAGAACCGTACACAATTTGCAATTTGCCAATCGGGTCCTAGATAAAAGACAAATGCCTCTTCAACTTATTTGAGAGCATTTGAAACAATTTTAATTTCTTCATCAGTCATTAGTTATATGAGGTTCATTGATAATAAGCAAATTGCAAAAAGGAGGCCCAATTCATGATATGTTAAAAACTTCTTCACAAAATGAAGATTCGGTTGTAGCTGGAAACTATATTAATATTATTAGGTTATTAGGCAAATTTTCAATAGTCAAGATGGTATTAACGATCGTGCAAAGGTCATCCAACACCAAATACACACCGGAGAGGCTCAGCCGATATGAGTGCGACCCAGGCGAGGTTAATGGAGTATGTATGTATCCACATGGAGGAAATTCTTAAAATACCTTGAAGACATTTTAGTAATGAGTCACACATACGATGACCTTTTGTTTGAAAAACCCTTGCGAAGTATTCTACAGAATTATTTAAGAAGCTTTTTCAGTCTTTGCTTGTACAACAGGTTGCAGGTAGGTACTATGAGGGTGACTAAATTTGAATTCTCTATATGTTTGAGAATCTGTATATGTAAGATTACAATAATAATTAATATTTATAGAAGACATATGTACATATCTAATTTATCCAACCACATTTTACAAACTATTGAAGCCATCGATTGGAAAGAAAAAATACTAAGATTTTAATGAAAGGAGAAATCATTACAGTAAAACGTTTAAGAAATCTAACTCTCTGATGATTAATAATCCTGAAATCTGGATATTGTCAATTGAACCGTATAAACATTATAACAAGTATTGCTACAAGAGTATAATAGCAAAGTAGACAAAAGAAATACACATTGTGGTTGACATCAACTCCAGAGTTGAACTTGAGCTTTCCCGAAAGCATACATCTATACGTAATATACAGCACCTATTAGTACACTGGAAGCCTGGTTGATTATAGTGTATAGATTTATTTCTCTTAGAACATCTTTCTGTAAGGGACAACTGGTAAACCTGGCAATTTTCCGAAATTGCGCAGCCACATTGTATGTGCATTGGTAAATTTCGAATACTTATCTTTTACGGAAAAGGAATTTCTAGTAAAATCATATTCGGTGTATGGCAATTGTATCCTGCACATTTTATGTCTAAGCTTAATCTTTCATACTGAGGCTCGGTCTGCAGCAGAAATATTGAGAATCATATCTTATAGCCAATATTGTTATTATGATACATATGATACACGTAATATTTACCTAATTGTATGCGTTTCTTTCACTGATACCTTAGAACTGAAGGATAACTGTGAGAATTTGAACCAACGATGTCATATCGATTGTTTAAATAAAGAAGTACTGTTCGTTGCAGCAATTCTTGACTTCGAGAATTCTCATTTTATAAAAAAAATTACCAGTAATCTCGCATATTGGTGCTTATTCAAAAATTTGATACTCAACTCAGTCTACAAAAGTTACTGAGGTGTCATTGTTTTGTAGACAATATATATAATATATGTTGTTTATGGTTAGGGTAACTTCATCAGTTGCGCTTCCCACAATTGAATGTCCTCTCGAACACTTCTTTATGTATTTGATACATTTCGTTAAATTTGAAGACGCGAGATGTGAAGACCGACATCCAGAAAGTAGCACATAGAGGCTCCGAATCTTGAGCTGTTCCATGTAATTGCTGTTACCCGTAATTCCTAGGTTAGAATGTCACGCTGAAATTTTCATGTTAACTTCACCTGTCAGAGAAATTGAATATTCTTTTGTACGCAAGACAATATATATATATATATATATATATATATATATATATGTTTTAGGCGGTTTCCAGGAATTCACTCGCGTAGTTGATAACTGATCCCTGTCGGGATCGAGGGTAAAATGACGACGTTTCGGCAGACTCACATCTGCCCTCTTCAGGTCGTTTCGCATAATTCTCGTAGCCTTCTGCTTTCGCTTCTAGTTACTCGTCATTTTACCATCGATCCCGACAGGGGTCAGTTATCAACTACGCGGATGAATTCCAGGAAACCGCCTAAAACATTTAGTGCCCGCGAAAACTTAAAAACAAATATATATATATATATATATATATATATATATATATCTCATATATCTCATATATTGTTTCTGGAAAGGGAACCTTCATCAGTTGCGCTTCCAACAATTGAATCTCCTCTTGAATATTAGACGTCGATCTTTACATCTCGCCTCTTCAAATTTAACGAAATGTATCAAATATATAGTGTTCGAGAGGACATTCAATTGTGGGAAGCGCAACTGATGAAGGTTCCCTAACCAGAAACAATATATATTATATATATATATTGTCTTGCATACAAAAGAATGACACCTCGACGAGAGTATTCAATATCTCTGATAGGTGAAGTTAACCTGAAAATTTCATCGTGACATTCTAACCTAAGAATTACGGGTAACAGCAATTACATGGAACGGCTCTAGATTCGGAACCTCTATGTGCTAGTTTTCCGCGAAAATCCTAGATGTCGGTCTTTACATCTCGCGTCTTCAAATTTGAGGTAAGGTTGAAAGGAATCTGGCCGAAACGTATTCTCAACCTTTATTTGACCAACTTTTCGATTATTTGTAAGAACTAAAACACTTAAGTATAAGCATGATAACTTTCTATAATATACGTCCTGTAAAGAATTAATGTGTTATTTCCCAAAAAGTGTTTCAACATTAAGGTGTATATCATCTAAATACCAATTATAAATCCAATCAGTGCCAGAAATTGTTAAATAAACATTGTATTTTTAACAGATATCTGTGAAGGTTGAGCAGAATGCCCTTAACAAATTTCCATAGCATAGGCACAAAGTTTAAAATGAACTTGTTTTAAGATATCATGCCATAAGTATTGAAAACTGATTTTTATATACCCATTAAACATATTTACTTGAAAACTATGACCATTATGCTAAAAACTCTGGATAATTCAGTTTAATGCCAATTTGCCCTGAAAGGGAAATAATCCCTCATCTTAAAGTTATACATTAGCACTCTTTGTCGTATGTATTCTGTATTCATAAATGCAAATTTTTATAATAAAGGTGTCATCTAGGAGGTTTTCACTTTGTTTGAAAAGAAAATGAGAAATCCTCGTTATGATTATAACTAGCTGGAATATTTCTCTATTATTTTCAAAGGGTAACTTTGAAAATAATAGAGAAATATAAATACTTTTGCAAATATTTATCTCATCAGAAAAACACGGAATTAAAAATTATTATGCAAGCTTGTGTATAGGTAGATTATTCAGTCTAAAATAATGAATCCGATGGCAATTTAAATCATGAAGTTGTACAAATAAACTAAAGACACTTAATGGAATTTAAATTTAGTCGTTACATGGATACACTTTCCAATCCGCTTAGCTAAATGGACATGGCTTAGTTTTTTAATGGGTCCTGTCGTACTGAAAGTTATCTCTTAGGATTATTACATGTTTTAGCTTTATGCATACGTGAATCGTAACCAAAGAAATATGTCAAACATTAAAATGTTGCTTATAAAAGTAATGCAAAGATAAGAGAAAACTATGCCTAATCATTCATATTAATGCATGCTTACGTGTCCCGGAGAATAGTACTTTCTGCAGTAAAACCGTAATAACTAAATAAAAATTGAAAAAGTTTATAATGAAAATTATTTTCTAAAATCAACGCTGTTAAAATTCTCTGATATCAGTTTTTGTAAAATGACTAGGACAAAAGTTAACCAAAAGAAAATTTGTTAGGAATTTTTTACTTATTATTTTAATAACTTTGTCATTTTTAGTTCTACGACAAAAAGTTGTAAAACCGCACCTCTTTTTACAAGATTGCATCCGTCCAAAAGGGTACGACCCCTTTACTCTAACACCCTCTTGACATCCAAAAATAAAATTGGGTGCTCTCACTTTTGCATGCTAAGCTCCAAAATTGACAATTGTTATTTATATAGACTTTGTCGACAAGTCACGGGCACAAAGCCTAAAAAATGAATTATGATATTGGATTACAATGTTATGTGATATTTTAGAAAGTTAAAAAAATTAAATATATCGTTTGGTATTCGTTGTTAGAAACTGTTGTTTTGAAAGATCTCCTCCCCCCTTCATTTCAGATTAGTATTTAAAAATATTAATGGTCAAAGTGTAGTAGGCCCAATTTCGAACAATTGTCCAGTTTACTGATTGTTTCTAACAGAGATTCTTCCTTACACATGTTCTGAGAGAAATAAATCTCTACAATATGATCAACTCGTCTCCCTATGTATAAATATACAATTCACACATTGAGAGACTGGTTCATCATATTGTATATTTCTCTCCACTAAAAAATTTCTGTAAGCTACAACCAGTAATCCAGACAATTTTTCGAACTTGCTCGTAATACACTTTCACCATTACGACTTTTTAATTGTCTGTCTGTTAGAAAAATGAAGTAGGGAGAAAAATGAAATATGATTTTGTAACATATTGTTTCAAATATAGTAATTAAGTTATTCGAAAATTAAGAATTCCTTCCTCTTAATTCTGAAGCCAAAAAATTGAATGACTATATACATATATATATATATATATATATATATATATATATATATATGTTTGTTCTTATTTCGTTTGTCCGTTGAATTCCGCTGAACTCCCGCTTGACGTTTCGACAAATCTTATCTGGCATTTTCAAAAGCTGTTATCTAACTGTTAAACTGTTAGATAACAGCTTTAGAATGTTAGAAGAAGTTGTTTATATAGTTGAAATATGCAGCGGAGTATAATTACAGGTATACAGGTGGGTTTAAAACCATTTACCGGATGGTTGAAATACAGGGTGGAGTAGAATTTTAAGGATAAAGGGTGGTAAAATGTTATATTGGCTGGCAAATAAGCAGTTGCATATATAAGGTTGTTGAAATATAGGGTGGAGGAGAATTATAATTCTGCAGGGTGGGTAACAAATGATAGAAAAATTTTGGTATACAGCAGTTGCATATATGGAGAGCCTGAAATACCTGATTCAAAAAAATGTACAGAATTGTTATATAGGGTACTCCATAAGTAGTTGAAGTTTTGGAGAAATATATTGGGCATTGATGGATTGATAGTTATACAGGGAGTATAGAAAATGTTATACTGGGTGGCTAATAATTAGTTGCATATAAAAGGTGGAGTAGAATTATAGTTAAACAGGATGATTTAATTTTTTTATAGGATAGAACATGGGCTGTTGCATATATGCAATAACTGAAACGAGGATCGAAGTAAAATTATATACAGTGTGATTAAAACAATGTTAGAAAAAATTGCATTTACGGGTAGTTGAAATATAAGATAGAGACAAATTATACTTGCCAGGGTGATTAAAAAATGGTTATATAGTAGTCCATAAGTAGTTGCGTAGATAAGATAGTGAATGGAGCAGAGTTATAGTTAAGCCTTTATATAAAGTTATATTTGCTGGCCACTAAGCAGATGAACATACAGGGTGGTTTTTGTAAAGTAAAATTATGGTTACACAGGATTGTTAAAAATAAGTTATAATGTTTGACTGATTGGCAGCAGTATATAGAGGTTGGTTTTAATGTAGATGGAAGTAGAATTACCGTTATACAAGGCGGTTAAAAAATTATTAAAATTGTATAGGGTGGCTAAAAACCAGTTGCAGTTTGGCTGAGTGTTTAAATATAGGTTTGGTGTTAGGGTGCCAAAAGTGTTTTTACATTTGTGACACACCAAGGGTTCACACCAGTTTCCACATGCATTTCCATTAGGGTGGATCGAAATGTTTTAAAAAAATGTTATATTACGCATCAACAGTTGTGGACCACTATACAGGGTGTAAACGGTTTGAGTGCAAATATTTTGAGGATCAATACTTCAGGTCAAAAAAATCAAAAAGCTTTATAACATTTTTAGAAATAAACTATAGTTTTGCCAAAAAAGAATGAAAAAGTTAGAAGTTCTGTAGCCTTTATTACAGTGAATAATAGACCTTTAATACACCTTTAATAACTGTATTAACAAAGAAAATTATTATTTAAACACTAAATATTTTGTTATAATTTGCCCTACGTTTCTCCGATCAGATGTGGCAACATAGCATATACTCAGTACTACAGCTGGCCGCTGCCATGAATGCTTTTTTGCTACCCGTTCTTTTAAGAAAGTGAAAGTGATTATTGCGTGACATTCGACATAGCGTAAGTTATTTGATTTTCACTTTAAAATATAAATTGGAAAAATAATTAAAATCTGTTGTGAATTGTGAGTTCGAGTGTATTATTTTGTGACAAACAGTGACAATCATACAATAAGGTAAAGACCTGACATGCTATTAATTTGTGGGGAAAGCAAATGAATTTTGAATATTTACTATAAATCCATTTGCTCGCCAGAGCTCTATCATAATGACATCCTGCAGGTCAAAGATTTTTATTTGACTAAAATAAGTAATATTAATTTCTTAGTAACAATTATTTCTCGAAGAATTTAACACATAAAAGAACTACATATAAGAAATGTTTTGTTTAATATAGTTTGTATCGCATTATTTCTGTATCATAATGTAAACAACTTTGCACCATTCGGGCAGCCTTGAATTACTAATTTCAAAACTAAGGGTCCACTAGCAGTGGGCAGAGCTTTACAAGAGGTCGCTTCAAAGTACCACTTGTAGTTCTAACTGTAGGAACGCGTACAACACCATCACCTCCAGGATGTACGTCAATAATGCGCCCTAATGGCCATTTCAAAGGAGGGAAGTGTCTTGCTTCAAAATAACAAGAGTACCTGGCTTAACAACCTCCGAGGGATTAGTCCATTTGCTCTGTCGATGAAGAGTATGTAAATTTCTTGCGACCAACGTTTCCAGAATGCCTGATGCAACCGACTCAGTAACTGCCATCTGTTGAGACGATTAGATGAGACAGATAAGAAATCAGATTCAGGAGGTGCTGTTAAAGGTTCCATTGTAAGAAACATTCCAGGACTCATAGCGGTAAGATCCGACGGATCGTTGCTACAAGGGGTTATAGGTCGCGAGTTTAAAACTGTTTCGACCTGCGCAAATACAGAAATGGTTTCTCGTGCAGCAGTAGCTCTAAAAGCTTTCAAGATCTGCTTGTGAGCACACACAAAATTAGTACCACAATCACTATATATATGGCTACATCGACCACGACGTGCAATGAATCGTCGCAAAGCTGCCAAGAACGATTCAGCAGACAAATCTGATACGAGTTCTAGATGAACAGCTTTCGTTGCAAAGCACTTAAACAGGCACAGATAAGCCTTTAAAGTTTCGACCCTCTAGTTTTAGCCATGGTTATAGTGAAGGGATCAGCAAAATCTACTCCAACATGAGAAAAGGGTTTCAATTGTGAAAGGCGGGAAATGGGCAAATTTCCCATGAAGGGTTGGTAAGCAGAAGGATTAAGCTTCCAACAAGAAACACATTTAGAAATGACCCTACGAATTACTTTCTTTGCGGATTGCGGATAGAATCCAAAATCGTTGCTGCAAAAGAAATTGAACGGCTTCCTGCGTGAAGATTGGTGACATGACAATCTTCGACAAATAGATTAGTCAAACGACTTTTACTTGGTAGCAGTGTGGGAAATTTAGTATCAAACGGCAATAACCATTAGCCAATCTACTACCAACTCTAAGAGTTCCCTGTTCATCAAGAAACGGCGAAAGTTTACGAAGCGATTTGGGCAAAAGTTGTCGTTCTCGAAGAAGGGAAATCTCTTTAGAAAAATATTGATCTTGAACATATCGAACAATGCGAAGCTAAGCTGATATACCTCAGCAGCCAAAAATGATCCAGAGCCCCTACGGTCTGGATTGCGAGCGTTATCAACAAAGCGACAAATATGAGCTATAATGCGGGTAATGCGATTAATAGAAGAATGTTCTTCTAGCAAAGTACCAAATAAATTTGGTGAAGCGGTGACTTGAAGCGCCACTATACGGGATTCAGTCATAACTAGCGGTGACATGCTTAACTCTGAGCAAGCATGTGACAAACCAGCGGTAATCAACAATTGTGGGCCTTTCCACCAAAGTGTATTGCCTAATAACTCGGATGGCAAAGTGCCGCGGGAACCCAAGTTAGCTGGGTTATCACAAGATTGAATGTAAAACTAATGCGAAGAAGGAAATTTTTCCTGAATGTAAGCAACTCGATTACTGACAAATGTCTTCCAACGGTGCGGGGAAGAACTAAGCCATGAAAGGACTACCGTGGAATCTGACCAGCAACGAATCACCTTGAACAACAAACGACTATTGAATTGCTCATAAACATAATGAGCCAACTTAGCGGTAAGAACTGAAGCACACAGTTCCAATCTGGGAAGTGACAAAGTTTTCAAAGGGGCAACTTTCGATTTAGATAACACAAAAAAACTTCTACGAAATCCAGATGCGGTTTCGAACACAAAATAAACAACAGCGGCATAACCTTTCTCAGAAGCTTCACCAAATGCATGAAGTTCATAACTAGAAAAGTTTTCTATAGCAAGCAGACGAGGCAAAACTCAATTCTGCAAGGTCAACACAATAGCGATAATGTCTTGCTGCAACTTGGAACCCATCAACAAACAATCATTCAAAGATAACCGATGAGGTATCTTAGCGGTTGCATTAAACACTACACGAAGTTTGGTGCTACTATTAGGTATCAAAACACAATTATGCGGTATGCAGTAACAATCAGAAGAAGTAGATGATGGATAGGGAACCAACTCCATATGATCTAGCTCCAATACTCTTTGAGAAAATCACCATAATGTTTTTAGAGATCTGGTTGCTGTCGAAGACGTCTTTCTAAAGAGTAGAAACGTTGTACGGCGAATTTATACGTTCCATCAAAAGTAGGAAGTGTATTTTGAAAAGAAAGGGGCACAACGAAGCTACCTGAATCCAATCTCCTGCATCCTCGGAAATATTGTTTCGCAGATAAGATCATCAAGAGACTGAACCAGTGCGGTAGGAACATCTTCAATTGTCCAGAACCTTTGGAGTGAATCATCTAATGATACTACCTCTTCAATTTTTCAAAAAAGCGAAGTTGGTTTATGACTGACTGAGAGTGAGAGTTAACATAACTTGAAGACACTCTACCCATAAGGATGTAACCAAACACAGTGTTAATAGCATCAGACACACCTTCCTGTCCCAGAAGACGTGCATCCAACAAAATTTGAGAGAATATATCGGCACCTAACGAAAGGTCAGTAGCGCCTGGGCTATTGAAACCAGGATCAGCAAGTTTCAAATTGGTTAGATATGCCATATTAGCCATGTTAATGGGCGCAACAGGAATATAATTGCAAACGCAGGGGTAAAACAATAGTATCAACAACAAAATTGCACTCACGCTTTACTATAGAGCGAAGAGAAAGGGTAAGAGAGCCCTCAGCAGAGGTACTCTCCAAATTAATGAATTAATGAATCAAACAAATCAATAAAGTAGCAAATTCCAATATGTCTCCACTTGAAGGCAAATCAATTCGCGGCAAAGCAAAACTTTCCTGTTCCCGAGCTATATTTTGTGGCGTAGAATTCTGAACAGATTTCAGTTTAGCAAAAATAGACCTAATTGAATAAAACAATTTTTCAAATTTATTGCGAATGCCATCCTCAAAGTCAAAATCATCGTTTGTATCTGAAATTAAACCAACAATCGAATTGTGATCTTTAAAAAATTCTGAATGGATTGAATCAACCATATCAATCATGCAAAAAAACAATACAACGTCGTCACCTCTTAAGGCTTTCTCGGCAGCAAAATAAATATCTTCTAATCTTTTAAACTCAGATTGTCGATGATTTTTATATTTTCGTAAATTTTCAGCGATTTTTGACATCTTAACAATAAATTAAAATCACTGTAACGCCACTGAACATATCTAACACGATAGAATGAATCAAAATACTACTCCAAAAATCTACAATTTTTTACTGTTGAAGTCGAAAATATCTGACCAAATGTCAAATAAAGTCAAAGCAATTTAGCAAAATAACCAAAACAATCGAAACGATCTCTTGTAGGTTTTTTAACGCGGCAAAAAAATATGCGAAATTTACTTCCAACGGAATGAGTGAATATCTCGAATTTGCTTTCTCTTTTAACAAATAAAGAAACGAAAATTCAATGCAGTTTTCAACAATAATTGTAACGAAAAATCAAATTGCACCCGGCTCGAAGGACCAAATTATGGAATATCTTCGATCACACATTACATATAATATCAAAAAAAGATATATGAATTAGATACTGCGGTTTTAGTTCAATGCTGGTTCAATGCAAGTATATAATTAACGAAGGACCTGTAGCGGAACAATTAATAAACACGTGTTGTCGCGTAAATTAATTCACCAAATAAAGTTAATCACTAACCTTTTACGTCGAAGCGCTGCAGGTGGTGTTTTTTTGGTTCTTCTTTCTTCAGAGGCTAGCCCCGCAGCGGCAGCAACTGTCTTTTTAGAGCTTCGTCTGGACAACACGTTACACAAAAAATAGCGACGTAATGTTCATATGATTGAGCAAACAAAAATGCGGGTTTAACAACAAATGATGCTCTTTTGTTAACCCAAAAGAACAAAATGAAAGCGGTTTAGCGGCTGTCATGACCGGAACTAATAACTCGCGGAATCGTAACACAATAACAACAAAAAGCGGCCGTCTTAAGACGGTATCAAAGTGTCTAAATAGTTCGGCATACAAAACAGGACTAATTAATACTGTCTATATTTAACACGCAAAAAACACTTAAAATTAGCATTAGCGCGACGGAAGGTTTTGGAAAAGGTGCAGAAGTTTAAAAATCAATGAAGTAATTCAATCAAATGTGTGCAATACACTAAACAAATTGCGGGAACGCACCACAGACCTTACAGAAATATTCTAATATGAGTGAATTAAGCTATTATAAAAATAATTTGTATTAGAAAAGTCATTCTTTGGTGTATTTGATGTAATCTTTTTTGAAATTTTATCTTCAATATCTAAAAGTTACAATAGATAACATTAAGATTTTGTAAATCCCTTCTTATATTTATATTGTTGGCTTGATTGTTAACACGCACACCATCTCGACGAAGTTTCTTTTTTTTCTTGTTCTAATATTGTTTCATTTTTAATCGGGCAGTGTGATTGCTGTTGATGCAGTATATTGTAAGAGCACACACAGCTTTCATTGCCAAGCCTGATATCACCCTTATGTGAAACTATTCTTCTAGATGTTTGCCCAACATAGGTAGCTTGACAGTTTTTGCAATTCATAGAGTACAATACATTTGATTTTTTTTTTCATTCGGTGTCTTCCTTATTTTAGTAGATATATTATTTATTACTAATGGCTGGTTTCTCAGATTGTACAAATTTCTTTCTTCTAGAACGTCCGTGAGGAGAACTTTCTGGGAAGTACAAATAATAACCGGGATAATTTTTCAAAATTATTACATTACGATGTTCAAGTACTTATGTTACGGAAATAAGGAAATCAAACACAATGAATTGGAATAATCACCAGGGACTTCCTTAACAATTGTTTTCTTGACTTTGATGGAGCTACCAATTTCAATAGATTTTTTTGTCAATTTACATGATTTTTGATTGTGAATAATTTATAGTGTGATAACTAACCTAAGAGTAGCATATTAAATTATATACATATAATGTAACATGGCTCTTTTTGGAAATAAAAGTAATCAAATAAATAGTACAAGCTTTGGAGAAATTATTTTTCGGGCTGTGTTGCTGTGGACTATTGGCTTATTGGCTGTGAATGTCTAAGTACTTTGACAGTTAAATCAAGTTAGGATGAATTAGTTTCAATTTTATAATTCCTATTATCGTTGTTCCTGGGGATGACCGACTGATTTCTATTAATAAAAATATGTCCGTGGCATTTTGAGTATTTTTTTTTGTACTAGTTCGTTTGGATTTTTTTGGAGAAAATTGCATTTCGTATTTTACTTCTGTTCAGAAAGGTTCCTCCTATTAATACTACTTAGATTTTTCTTGGTAGATGTCATATGCTAACTTTTGTACCTGAAATCCTTCTGGACCAAATGTACAAGTCTATGCTGAGCTCGAAACCGTAAAAATGGGTATACTATAATTTTGCTCTCATCCAGCGGTTCCACGAAAATCATTCTGAATTTATCTTTTGGGAGAAGACATAAGGGGACATTATGAAGTTTATACCAAAAGATATTTAAGGGCGTGCATGTAACATACCAGTTGATAGTTATCGTTATTTTAATAATTAATGAATTCATTTGATGACTACTTGCCTAGTCAAATTTTAAGTACACTTACTGTAGGTATAGACCAATATATTGCCTCACTGTTTGCTATTTAAATATTTTATCTTAATGAACATCTGAAGTCTACTCTTCATTTGATATCGAGGACATTACACTAATTTTCTATTCTTTCTTTATGCAGGTAGGTGTGTAAAAATTATATTTTTTGAACAAAAAAGGATATTATGTTGGATTCATTCGATTCAACAACCCTAATTGATGTAACGTCCATCATTTACTAATTATTTGAATATTACTGCCATATGAACTATTTATTATAAAATTGTACAAGGTTTTGTCCTATAGATCCGGTTATATAAACAAAGGAGAACTCTGAACATCTCTAAACATTCGACAGTCCTTTTGGAAATATCTATAGGTGTTTTCTATTAAACCATGTTTCGTTTCTTATAGTTTCCGAGAATCTGATTCGAAGACAACTTTCCTAATGACAAACTGAAACCCTTTGAAGTCTAATTTGGAAGCTGAAAGCTAAAATATGTTCACATCAAGACGGGCATAATCAATTTTACGTACCTTTAAAATTCTTATTAATTAAATGTAATTAGTATTTTTACTCTTTCTCAATATTCTAAGCATTTGTTGAAAACTTAATTATATATCGTATTAGGAAAGTGCTGCGACAATTGATATTTGAACAACACGAATTACACTTTCTGGCTTTGCTACACAAATAAAAAAGTTACGGGCAGGTATCCAGCAACAATAAGAAAAAAGCTTGTATTTATATAAAGGGTTTATGGCAATATATTGGAGCACTACCGGGTGACCTAGACTAGGATATTTTTTCAGTTTGTTGCAGACACTGTTCCTAATTTTCGACAAGTAAATCATAAAAATGATTATGATTGTAAAAATATCTTTTTCGAAGAGAACACAACGCTGGCTAGCTGATGGCACATTTCCGCAGTGCTATTTTAAATAAAGATGGATCTTGGACATATTTGCTGCAGTCATGTATGGAACAATTTATTGCTGAATATCCTGATGTTGAAATTGCTACTGAAACAATTTTACAACACTGAAACATAATTGTCAAGGTAGATTTACAGACTGGGGTGTACTAAAATGTAA
>CM067217.1:69278733-69371235 GCA_034190945.1 Octodonta nipae | reverse complement strand
TTATATATATATATATATATATATATATATATATATATGTACAATGTATTTTTTGGGCCACCTAATTTTTTTTGTAATACTGAGTAGAAAATTCATTTACAACCCCACAATATTGCATTTTTTGTATATAGAGCAAAACTTTTAATGTGTAAGCAATTAAACTATTCAACGATTATTTTGAGGACTTCTGTAATACAACATATGTTTTGGAGACATGTTCTCAAAGTATACTTTTAGTATATTATCCACAAATCACACAATAAAGATATAGCTTAGGATCTTGTACGGGAATATGTATTCCGTTAAGCTGATTTCTAACAACTCATAAGTTTATACCAGTAAATTGATAAATAATCTCAATTTACCATCCGCACGACATATTACTCAAACGCGGTAGGCGATAACTCGGAGGTAGATATATGCAATGTATTTTTTGGAGACTTTTTTTATGTACAATGATTATTTTGAAGGCTTTTGTATACTTTGAGGACCACCCTCAAATTATTTGTATATGGAAAGTATTTTTTAAGGCCGTCTCCCAATTATCTGTTGAGTAAATGCTTGTATAATTTTAGATCGACAGTTTCGGAAATAAAATTTTGTCGTGTTTAGACCAACAATTTTACTCTGATAAATTTATTCTTTTAATATTCATAATAGTCATTAAATGATAATCCGAATTTCTTTGGATTTAATCATCTACATCAATTACATGTATATTCATAATATTAAGCGTCTCTATATCTCTCGATCGTTTGCTGTGTTGTATGTGTATTTAATTTTTTCTAAGAAATACCCAGCGGCTATTTTTAATCATTTTTTCCACTACATTATAAATATAAAGATCTGTCTGCATAATACTTTCAAGATTTTATGATGAAATCATGGGCACATGTCTGTAAGAAAAATTTGTCGCCGACATTTTTTGAACTATTTTATACTTTGAATACGGTTCACACATTATTGTATACTGAATGTATGATTTAAGGGCAAGACTGGAATTATTTGTTGCTAAAATTTCAAAGCAATAATTTTCAAAGGACATTCATTACTTTTGATATTTTAGACATTTTTGACTTTTATGTCATGGATATTTTTGGCATTTGTGATATTTATATTTTAAGCTGATTTAATATTTTTGGCGTTGTTGACATTTTATCACGAACAATTTTGTTAATTTCAATTTTTCACAATTCCAACTTCTTATATTTTACTTTCATGAGTGAAATTGCTTGTTACAGGTTCTAAAACTCTCGAGAAATACATTACCTGTTTAATTAAGACAGTTACCATATACATACTTTTTGACACTGGAGAATTTAGTTTAAAATGATATGCAGCGATCTATCGGTTACAGTTGTTCCTAAATGTTTGAACCAAACACATTCTAGCGGATTTGGTTAATACCAATGACGTCACAAATAAGGCCTTTGTTCCGTATTGTTTGAAATATCTTCAACCGGTAATAACCCAAAGCAGTAGTTGATTGTCTGTCTCTTTCTTAAATGACATTTGAGGTTGTATTTATTATTTCACCAGTTTATTTATTTTACCAATAAATTTTGATCAGTTTTGCAAAAATCACTTAAGTAGCACTAAAGAACCACATAAATAAGAAATTGATTGATGTGTACAAAATTTTAAATAAACAAGAACAAAACAATTTGATATATGATTTTCACATGTTCTAGTTGTACCAAATTGCATTCTAGCGAATGAGTTTTGGTTCTACTTCAGAGTTGAAAAGAAAAATGTCAAAGTACAACCACTGTTAACCAAAGGCAGACAAAGTTATAACCTGTAGATCGCTGCAAATCGCTTTTAGCCATTTTTCGATGTTTATGACAGTTCTGACATATTTTTAATTTGTAAACCGGCGTAGAAAGAGCAGTGATACGTTTTACGTATCCCGTACAAAGAGGTTAATACTGTAGAGCAGGTGAAGTAGCGGAATTCATGTAATATCAATAGAAAGAGAGAGAGAGAGAATACGCGTGTCGTTCCTGATTGGTCAGTGTCAGTGGTGACGCCTACTATTGGTAGGGTAGAGACATAGCAAGCGCTTTCTGATATTGTCTTTCTCTTTCTACTGTTATTCCCTGATATTGTCTTTCTCTTTCTACTGTTAATACACTGCCACTTACAATAACGCCCATACCTAATTCACTCTACGTATAAAATAGCTCTATGATGCCGTATCCTTTTACGAAATGAAGAACCATAGAACAAGAAAATGATTTCTTTTTACCCAATAGACCTTGGTTCCTTTATCAATAGGCCCAAAACAATCGTAACTAAAACTGAAACCAACCACGGTGTAAGATTAGAAACCTGAGAATTTAATAAGAATTTCATTTAACAACCACCGACGGCGCCACCATAACACGGGTACCAATTATTTGTTAAAAAGTTGTTATAAAATGAAAAATATCATAAGAATTAAATCTGGGTTAGTTTCTTAGATACACAAATATTATTAAAATGGTAAATTGTGCTTTAAATTTGCACAATTTTTAAAATATAACTCTAATACCTCAGGCCATCTGGCGACGAGGGGTTGTTAAAAGATAAAGAGAACAAGAAAGGTAACTTGACTTCAACACAACAATGAAAAATCATAAAGGCAGATAGTTCATAAAATAAAAGATAATTGCGAAGACCTGCATTGTGTTTTTTTATTATTTTATTTTGTCAGAAAAATATATCAATATGAATTATTTCTAAGGGCTATTAGGAGTATCTACAATCATTTTTACATGTTGTTTGAGAAATTTGGCCACCACTAGTGTAAACTTTTTTTAAGGAATTCCTTTATGTTAGATTTTACCCTCGTGTCAATTTTGGCTTGGCCATGATTGCCAGAAAAATATAAGCAATATAGTCTATGGAGGCAACTACTTCTTTAGATCTGCAAGAATTTCTTGTTCGTTTGCGGATCTGGCTCAACTTGAAGTATATTTCTAATTTAAAAAAAAACGAGCTAGTTTTAGGGATTAGTGAAACTATTACTTTTTTGTAAGAGTTTGTAGGTCTTTCAGTTAGACACATTTGTAAAACTGTGATCGTGGGATGAGTGTTGTTCAGAAAGTTTTTGTCATTTTGATTCTTTTAAATTTAAGAAGTATTTAGGTCAGGAGAGGTTAAAGACAACAAATTGAGTGATTGTTAACTTTCATGATTTTTATTTGTAGTTTTGTTATTCATTTGTTGATGTTGTCGGCATGTGAATTCTTCAGTCCAATATTTGATGATATTACTCTTTATCTCTGTGATTGATTTTTATCACCAATGGTTCATGATTGTCTCTTGAAAGGGGGTCTGCGGCATAATTTTGTATAAGTACACGAAAAAGTGTATAATATATAAAAGAATGTTGAAAATAAGCAAATTTATATATGTATATTATCTTTAAACTTTTAACAATGATTTTGGTCGAATTTCGATCATTTGGCGGCCGGTAGTTTTAGTAGAACGACAGTACTACATAGATTACTTTCAATCTTCTATACAAAAAACCCAGTAGAGTTTAAAAGCGATATAAAATTTAACACCTAATCGCTTATGCCATTGTGCTCCTTTATCACTTTTCATAATGTAAGCAAAAAATAAATGATCTTTATATTTTGGAGTTTTTCATTATATAATATATTATAATCTATCCGAACGCCGGTAAGACAGATCGATATATAGACAGTTCGAGTGACAAGTCATAATCACAATTGTGAATTTTTATGTGTTTGCTGTTATCGTTGAATTGTATTTGTAGTTGTAATTATTTACAGGTGAGAATTTTGTAAGTTGCAAATAGTGTTCATAATATAATAAACTTTATCTACAGAGAAACCCAATTGTGTTCATTTTTATGTCATACTTTCTAATTGCATCAAAATAAAAACAATATATAAATAATTTACTTCAAATAATTTTTATTATTGCCCATTCTTTGGGTACCTATCTAACTTGAAAAATGATTAAAGAGCTGTTTGTGCACATAGTTCAAACTATAAAACTACAAACACATAATATTAATATAAATGTTCTATATGAAGAAATTTCTTCATTTAAAGACACAATCTCATTCTCAAGACTGTACAGTTCTTAATCAAAGTGACAGCAGCATCTACAGTTATAGTTGTTTCTCTGGAGAAGGTTAAGTGACGGGATGAAAGAAACAGGGCATCCATAAATTTAATAAATAATGAACTATTAATATATCTTAAAATGCATATAGAGTGCAAAGATGTAGTTTAAACATCCTTTAATAACAAATATTTGTTAGATGTTGCTTGAAGTAACAAAAAATGTGTATGAAAAAAATTTTAACGCAAAAATTATTTATTTTCAGATGTTGTACTTTATTTTTTTACCTAGAATAGTAAATATACTTAATTTCCTTTAAATAATGGTGGCAACCCTAATTACGAAAGATTTCCTGTAACGACCTTTAGTGAATTGTCATATTCATCTTGTTATGATCATAATACCACATGACTTAGGCCCTAATACTACTCGTTAATAATCTCTATACTATATACAATCTATTGCGCTTTGTATCCATTTGCATGCACAAAGTTAAGGAAATCTGACATATATAATTTTATTTTATTATATCAGTTGCACGTCTAAATTCGAAAATTAAAAAACTAATAGAATTATCTCTTCCTCCAACATTGTCAATACCATTATATACCAGGGAAATAATTCAAATTACTTTTATAATAACCACACAACTACCAAATAATCAATTCATAAACAACAAAAAAGAACAAAACGCGTACTTGCTACATTATCTTTCTTAAACTATTCAAGCGATTTCTGTTAAAGATATACTACTCAGTTTATTAATAAGTAATTAATATTAGTTAAGTTAAGACTATTTAATCCAAAACTCACAGCTTCTTAAAATAACGTGGAAAAAATCATTTACTCTTTAAACCTGACAACGTGAATTTTTTTACGCGTAGTCTGCTAGAAAAGCGTTTAGTAAACAGTAAACCCTTTGATGTACCGCTGCACCAGGAAAGGTATCTAAATTATGCATGTAGTACGGGAGTTAGGTTAAATTTTATAAAATTATTTCACTAAAAGTTTTTCACCTTTGAAATATTTGAAAGTATATTTATTATATGGGTCGTTCCATCGAAAATCAGTTGACAAGATTGGCGTAAAAAAATATGCATGATTAGACAATGTAATGTATATGCAAGAAGGTGATAGAAAATTAAATTATCACTGTGTACTGTGTGCTATACGTTGTGATTCAATAATGTTTAAAAGACATTCTAAGAAATCATTTTCGTAGTCTCTAAAGATTTATAAATTTTCTGGAATTATTTTAAATATTTTTTAATTTCGGAAATACGTTTTTTATCTTATATATAAATATACATAATCCGTTTGCAAAACTAAGAAACCCATTTTTACAAAAAAAATCCGTCTGGTCCTAAGTATAGCTGTTTTGTAGAAGGTTCGCCAAACTTGGAGGGCAGATAGGTGGGCTCATGTGCTATATTATGCAGCCCATATAACATCTAGATATCTTATGGTTATTGTTTTTTTTAATTTAATTTTTTTTTCTTAATTGTCCGATTTTACATTTAAACTTTTTTATTTTTCACTGAATCTTCACCAAATAAACTTAAATCTAATCTATGTTGTTTGTTTACTCATCTGAATTTGATATTTGACACAAATAATTGGTTGAAAAAACTATATGAGGCGTGGTTCCATAAAAAAGTGAATAAGTTAAACACTCAAACTATCAAATTACAAATAAAAATTAGAAGCACATCGAGAACTTCGAATGCTTACAAAAACTTCTCTACTGCAACCCCTTTCGAACGATATATCACTCGTATTGGAAAGTAATCTGTATCATAATAAAATTTGAGATTGTAACTTACATGGTTAGAACTACAAAAAATAAAACACATCAAGTAGCAATAATTTGTTATAAATTTTGTTCAAATTGGCTTCCACCGCTACGGATACAATCGCGACACGTATTTCTGACTCTTACAGTGGTAATCTCTAGTCGCGTCTCATCCCATATTATTTCAAAAGCAACATTTATTATTTCTCTTAACTGCTCTTTAGTTTATATTTCTCTTATAAACGAGTTGCTTGGCCCGTCCACATACAAAAAAATCAAAGGGAGTCAGGTCTGGCGACCTTGGAGGCCATAGTATAGGGTCAGTTCTCTCAATTCAAGCGTTTGGGAAATCCAAATCGGAAATTTGATGATTCATAAAAAATGTGGGTTTTCATGTCCAAATAAACAGCCATTTGCTGTGTAAACTAATTTTTCAAAAGACGAAACGAATTTGTTTAATTTTAATTTTCTAATTTGATACACAATAATAATTTCACTCTATAATATATTTCAACCACCATGTATATGCAATTGGTTATGGGCTACACAATAAAATTGTTTTTTCTAATCACCGTGTATTTATTTATTTATTTATTTATCAGAATGTTTACAATACTTATACATTAGGTATAATATAATAAACCCTGCAGAGGTAAACTCAATTACCTGTTCGCAGGTCTGATAATCTTAACTAACCACTAACACTAACCTTAATGATAATTTCCTATAAAATCTTATTACTAATATACTACAAGTTTAGTGTTGTTGAAATAATTATGTTATACTAATGTATACTTTAAAGAATTAGAACTTATATCGATTTCTCCCTATATAATTTATTATCCTGCTATTTGAAATTTTAAATATTAGCCAAGATCCATGGTTTTATTTTCTTTTTGACAGTGTTAAGGTTTTTTAGAGTTTTCAAATCATTTGGTAGGCTGTTGAAAACATTAATAGCTTTAACATAACTATTTTTACTGCTTATACTTTTATTTCTTTTTGGAATTATAATACTTCTGTTTCTTGTAGAACTGTTGGATGTTATAAATTTATTTATAAACGTGTCATAATAGTATTTAAGAGACTCAAAAGCAAAGATTTGTTTCAGGTTTAGTGTTTTTTTTTTCGATAAAATTTTGTTTTTTATATATAATTTTCAGGAGTTTATTTTGTAAACGTTGTAATAAAACTTGTTTAGTAGAATAAATCCCTCCCCAAGCTATGTTACCATAGCAGATAATACTATGAAAAAGTGCATAGTATAACATTATCAGCGAGTCTCTCAACATAATTTTGGCCATTTTCCGAAATATAAAGACTAAGTATTTTGTTTTATTTATTAAATATTCAACATGCGTGTCCCATCTCATTCTATAGTAAAAAAAATTCCTAAGTATTTACAACTTTCTACCCTTCTTATTTTTTTGGTATTTATCTTAATATTTATATCGCGGGGAACACTATTGCAGTAGTTTCCGAATGTCATGAAAACCGTTTTATCAACATTTAGAGACAATTTGTTTAAGGCAAGCCATTTATTTATCAAATTAAGGTAGTAATTCATTTGCGTTTCGACTGTATTCCATGTTTTTCCTGTTGATATCACAGCCGTATCGTCAGCAAAAGATAATATAATTCCCTCTGGTATATCAACTAGTAGGTCATTTATATATAAAATAAATAGTAGGGGACCCAAGATGGTACCTTGTGGAACACCTGTTTTAATTTCACTGAAACCACTTACAGTGTCATTTATTTTTACTCGCTGATATCTACTTGTCAAGCTTGAAATTAGTTTGAACGCACTTCCTCTAATTCCATATCTGTATAATTTATCTAATAATATTGAATGGTTAACAGTATCAAAAGCTTTGGCTAGGTTAAGGAATGTAATAGCAATAGGTTCACTTTTATCAAGTTTTTCATAAATTGTATTAGTAATAAAATTTAGAGCATCTTTTGCACCATTATTTTTCATGAAGCCATATTGCATTTTTGATAAGATTTTATTCTTTTTAATGAAATCGAGTAGTCTGTGGTAGATAATTTTTTCAAAAATTTCTGCTAGGTTTGATATCAAGGATATTGGTCTATAATTAGCGATATTGTCCCTATTATTAGCCTTATAGATTGGTGTGACATCAGCTAGTTTGAGTGCCCCAGGCCAAATTGCTTTCTGTATACTTAAATTTATGATCTGAGAAAGTGGTAGTGCTATATGTCTAGATAACACTATTAGAGTTTTTGCATCTATATTATCAACTCCACCATTTTTTAATTTCAAATTTCCTATAATATTTGTTACTTCATAATAGTTTGTGGATGCTAAAAAAACAGTATTGGCGATCGTTGTGGGTAATTTAATGTGCTCATTTTGTGGAATTTTGATTTCTTTGCTAAGCTTAGATCCAACTTTACAAAAATATGAATTCATGGTATTTGCTATTTCATCTGGATCTTTAATTTTACGTTTGTTTTCATCATATATGTAGGTAACATTATGTTTTTTACTACTTTTACCAAGCTTTTGGTTGACATATTTCCATAATTTTTTGGTATCATTGCTATTTTTTATAATTTGTTCACGATCATACCTTGACTTAGCTTCATTTATTATTTTGTCTAATAATTTAACATAATTTTTGTATGTGACTTTTATTATTTAATTTTTTGGTCTTTCTTATATATCAGATAAAGTGACTCTTTTGTTTTGCAAGAATTTATAATTCCAGAAGTAATCCAGTTGTTTCTTGGTGTAGATTTGTAATTAATTTTTGATTTATCTGTATTATATGTAGTTAATTCAATACAAATCTTTATCATGTATATAAGTTCATTAGTAGCAGTATTGGGATCATCCATTGACATTATTGATGACCAGTTTACATTTTCTGCGAGTTTTTCAAGTTTGGTATAGTTTATGCGATTAAAAGGTTTATTAGGTGAGGTCTTAACAATTTTATCCAATGAAATGAACAGTGGAAAATGGTCAGTAAAAGACATTGTATGTTTGAAAGTTGTAGTTGCAAGCGAATTAGTTTTGATAAAAATATTGTCAAGACATGATCCTTTATTACAATCATCTATTGATGGTCTTGTGATGGTTTGGAAGCCTGGATAAAAACCTTTTTCAAGTAAACTGTTTAGATGTTCTTAGCTAATATTGTCCAGTTTCATTAGATCTATATTAAAGTCACCAATTATAAGGTGATTTTTATATTTTTTCATATTTTGAAGAAAACTTTTTAAATTTGTAATGAACTCAATTTTAGAGAGTTCGTGTGATCTATATAATGATGAAATAATCAATTTATTTGTATTATCAATTTGTATAATAGAATTAAGAATACAAAGCTGGCCAATATTTATAATCTCGGTAGTTTCATTAACTTCATCCCTTATATACATCACAACTCCATCATTCCTATTGATCTTACTCTTATTATAATAAATTTTGTATCCAGATAAAGCAAAGTGCATGTAATGATCAAGTATGCTTATAAACACATCCTACTCTAAATTTTAACCACCCTTATATGCAACTGCTTATGGGTCTCGCCATAAAATATTGGGTTTCTAACACATTTTGAACCATCCTGCATAATTATAAATCTATAGCTCCTATTAATCAATTTATATATGTATTAACAACTTATTATGGGCTACAATTAATATTTTTTACTCATTTTGTATAACTGCCATAACTGTTATAATATCTAACAGAATGTTTTAGTATTTCTCTGTCAGTAATAACTTTTCCTAAAGTAGAAACTCTGCCCATAGATTTTTAGTCATTGAAATATTCATACTCGTAACTTTCATCACAATCGTTTTAGAGTCCAGAACTCAATTACATTTATACAAATAAAAATACATTACTCATATTATATATTTGTATTCCTCATAATGAGCCCTTTTATTTGATATATTACATGATGTTTTAGAAACAATTTTAATTTTATATTTTCCATTTAATTCTGTAATTTGCCCCCCAAACAAAATTAATAGTAGAGGTTTCTTCTTATTTTTCCGGTAAAATTATGGTGAGGCCGTATATCTCTAATTTTTTCAAAACTTTGCTTCTTATAGTTTCGGTGATGAGGTGGGGGAATGGTCGATTTTTCTAGTTTTTCCCCCCCAGAAGTACTATTAAAATCAACATTTCTTCATTTACGATATATACTCCTGATCGGGTTATCAAACTACACACTGATACCAAATTTCAACCTTTTCTGTCCAGTAGTTTAGGAGAAAATTGATGTTGTGTGAAAGAGGGAGAAATCCGGAGTGATATTATAAGGGTATCCGTATATATACGGAACCCTAATAATAATAATGCTGAAAATATTTTTTTCACTATTTAGAATTACATTTTTTATTTCACACGAACTTTTATCTAATAAACTTCATTCTAAACTGTTAGTTTCTTATAACTGTACTTATTTTGATTTGTGATATTTTTAAACCTAACAGAACCATGTTTCTTAATAACTTTTGTTTTAATCGACGTTATATTACAAAAACTATTATTTTTTAAATATATTGTAAATATAATAATATTATTTTTCAACGTTAGTCTCATTCAAATTCATATTCTTGTTATTTCGTTAATATTGTATCACTTTACACATTTTATGGTCTACACTGGAAGATAGGGATTTAGATTTCAACAGGACGGGTCAGTCTGCTAAACAGTCCGAGAGACAACTGATATTTAGTAAACAACATTTGGGAACAGAATATATCAATTTGCCGCCCAGATCGTACCATCTGACCTGCCCTACTATAACAATGCACAAACAATTCGCGATCAGAAACATACGAAATGACGTGAAATTAATGAGGTTAAACCCAAAATGTGCTAAATCTTAGTTGAAGTTTCAAGTATTGCTTGCCAAAGAAACAAACGGTCATTTGCCCAAAATTATTACTCACATAAAAGTACAGCAGATTCACTTTACATTTTTGTCATATAGGTATGTTCATCCGAACAAAATTGTTAGTGGCTTTAAAGAACGAATCATTTCTTTTACCAGCTCCCGTACTAAACACATCTTAAAAGACGAAGGTTCAACCTTGAAACAAGATACCTACTTCCGCGTAAAATTTAAAGCCACACATATGTTAACGACAGTGTTTTTAAATGCTCTGAAAATATAATACATACTATATAATTTCTAGTATTGCAATTTTCTTAGTAATCCAGAATCTGTTCCCTAATTTTGTGGCACATTTGGAATAGTGTGTTTCTCAATATTTAATATCAATAAACCTAATTTAAAATTATGTGAAAAGTTATAATTGGTATTTCACTGCATATATGAGACATCTAAAAATCACAATTAAGAGATAGTTAATACGAAAAATTTCCAAATTGTTCTCTATAATGATTAATGATATGCGTAACTAGTTATTTGAAATTAAATGATACGACAAAGATTACTTAGTGGCTTTATTTTAATAATAAAATACTTTATTTTGTAACTGGAAATTTAGCTCGATTAAAGTAAATTATGTCTCTATGAATAGTTGAAAGGATTTTTGTAGAATATAATTCTTGGTTAAAAATCTATTTTTTATAATTTTATAGTTATTTCGGATTATTACAGTTACGTATACTAGTAGATAGTGTACTTCATGGTGTATCTTTGGAAATTATTGGAATTAGTCGTTTCATTTGAATTCGGGTTTAATTTGCACTTACTTAGTTCATTAAACCAAATATATTTTTTTCATTTAACTACCTGTGTTTTGATCAATTTGACTCTAGCTTTTGATAAACCTTGACAAGTTTTTACACAAATGTTCCGTTCAATTTCGTGTTCAGATATGTTTACTTAAATACTTAGAGCCCGAAAAGTGTTGATTGGTATGTCCTAATAATATGTTACAGAGGGTTAGTTGTGGATCAATTTATTATAACTCATTAATGGCAAACTTCATTTACCTTTTGGATTTTTTTTTTCATAAAAAATTAGACATAGACAGATGAAATATTTTTCGTGGATAATGGGCATTTTAAATTCCTGTGGTAGTAGAATGGAACTTTTGTGAAAGATACAAATATCAGCAACTAAATGGTTTTTAAATTTCGAGCCACAGTCAGGAATGATTGTTTGAGATAGTTCATAAAATGAAAGATAATTGTAAAGACCTGCATTGTGTTCTTTTATTATTTTATTTTATCAGAAAAATATATCAATATGAATTATTTCTAAGGGCTTTTAGGAGTATCTACAATCATTTTTACATGTTTGAGAAATTTGGCAACCACTAGTGTAAACATTTTAAACTTTTTTAAGGAATTCCTTTATGTTAGATTTTATCCTCGTGTCCATATTTTATTGAGTTAATTATTTTTATGTCATTCGCTCTAAAGTTATTACATTTTGGCTTGGTCATGATTGTCATAAAAATATAAGCAATATAGACTATGGGGGCAACTACTTCTTTAGATCTACAAGAATTTCTTGTTCGTTTGCGGATCTGGCTAAACTTGAAGTATATTTCTAATTTAAAAAAAAAACGAGCTAATTCACCAGTAATTAAGGTGTTAGGGATTAGTGAAACTATTACTTTTTTGTAAGAGTTTGTAGATCTTTCAGTTAGACATATTTGTAAAACTGTGATCGTGGGGTGAGTGTTGTTCAGAAAGTTCTTGTCATTTTGATTCTTTTTAAATTTAAGAAGTATTTGGGGCAGGAGAGGTTAAAGACAACAAATTGAGTGATTGTTAACTTTCATGATTTTTATTTGTAGTGTTGTTATTTGATGATGTTACTCTTTATCTCTGTGATTGATTTTTATCACCAATGGTTCATGAATGTCTCTTGAAAGGGGGTCTGCGGCATAATTTTGTATAAGTACACGAAAAAGTGTATGATATATAAAAGAAAATGAAAATAAGCAAATTTATATATGAATATTATCTTTAAACTTTTAACAATGATTTTGGTTAGTAGTTTTAGTAGAACGACAGTACTACATAGATTACTTTCAATCTTCTATACAAAAAACCTAGTAGAGTTTAAAAGCGATATAAAATTTAACACATAATCGCTTATGCCATTCTGCTCCTTTATCACTTTTCATAATGTAAGCAAAAAATAAATGATCTTTATATTTTGGAGTTTTTCATTATATAAATAGTTTACTTCAAACAATTTTTATTATTGCCCATTCTTTGGGTACCTATCTAACTTGAAAAATGATTAAAGAGCTGTTTGTGCACATAGTTCAAACTATGAAACTACAAAAACATAATATTAATATAAATGTTCTATATGAAGAAATTTCTTCATTTAAAGACTCAAGCTCATTCTAAAGACTGTACAGTTCTTAATCAAAGTGACAGCAGCATCTACAGTTATAGTTGTTTCTCTGGAGAAGGTTAAGTGACGGGATGAAAGAAACAGGGCATCCATAAATTTAATAAATAATGAAATATTAATATATCTTAAAATGGATATAAAGTGCAAAGATGTAGTTTAAACATCCTTTAATAACAAATATTTGTTAGATGTTGCTTGAAGTAAGTAACAAAAAATGTGTATGAAAAAATGTTTAACACAAAAATTCTTTATTTTCAGATGTGGTACTTTATTTTTTACCTTGAATAGTAAATATACTTTATTTCCTTTTAAAAATGGTGGCAACCCTAGTTACGAAAAATGTCCTGTAACGACCTTTAGTGAATTGTGATATTCATCTTGTTATCATTATAATACCACATGACTTAGGCCCTAATATTACTCGTTAATAATCTGTCAAACTTTATACTCTATTGGGCTTTATATCCATTTGCATGCACAAAGTTAAGGAAATATAACAAATATAATTTTATTAAATCAGTTGCACGTCTAAATTCCAAAATTGAAAAAGTAATAATAGAATTTTCTCTTCCTCCAACATTTCAATACAAAACTTACAGCTTCTTAAAATAAGGTGGAAAAAATCATTTACTCTTTAAACCTGATAACGTGAATTTTTTTTACGCGTAGTCTGCTAGAAAAGCGTTTAGTTAACAGTAAACCCTTTGATGTACCGCTGTCACCCAAAAACATATTTAAATTATGCACATAATACGGGAGTTAGGTTAAATTTTATAAACCTATTTCACCAAAAGTTTCACCTTTGAAATATTTGAAAGTATATTTATTACCTCGGTCGTTTCATCGAAAATTAGTTGACAAGATTGGCGTAAAAAAATACGCATGATTTGACAATGTAATGTATATGTAAGAAGGTGATAGAAAATAAAATTCTCACAGTGTACTCTGTGCTATACGTTATGATTAAAAGACTTTCTAAGAAATCATTTGCCTAGTCTCTAAATATTTATAGTTACCTATAAGTTGCCTGGAATTATTTTAAATATTTTTGAATTTCGGAAATACGTATTTTATCTTATATATAAACATAAATAATCCGATTGCAAAAATAAGAAACCAAATTTTACAAAAAAATCCGTCTTGTCGTAAAAAGGTTTGTAGCTGTTGAAATTTTCAAATTTGAATTAGTTAGTTTGAATAGTTCGGTCGTGTTCTCTAAAATGAAAGCTATTGTTATAGCTAAGTGCATATAATAAATGGAAATAACAGATAACTCTCTTGAAGATGTTAAATTTATAATTGTTGAGTACAACTGAACGGTTTAAAAAACACTGCAACGTCAATCTAAATGGTTTTTATTAGTATGCTTATCGAGTTTATTAATATAATAATTTTAAAAAATTTATAATAATCGAACAGGAAGGCTTAATTCTGTAATTTTTACAACTTTGCAATTTGCAGGATAACTTGTTCTTTTAATTGTTACTGGTATGAAAGCGTTATATTATATAGTCATGACACAATCAAACCGCTGTGAAGGAAAAAGTAATGAGTGCCGTTGACGGTGTTCCTTGGAGAAGTAGGTAATATATACACGTGTCGCTAAACTTTATAGATTCCCAGCGATACATCGCATAGCCCTTTCCCATATAACGTAGCATGAAAATGAATTTCATCTTTGGTATCAAATCTTCTTAATACTAATATAGATTTACGAAGTTAAATCTATTTTTAAAATGTTGCTTTATTTTGTTTAAAATCATATCATAACTATACCCTCACTTTTTTTGATTTCAAACATACAGCAAACTTCTCATTCGAAAATCTGCTTCTTTGTGATCTTGCTTTCCTTAAATCTTGCAGAATCGATAACTTCATTCCGAACACTTTTAAACTAAAACATCACACCTTTTCAAGTTCAGTTTCCAGTATTCTTAACAAGTCAAGTTTCGCCCTGTTACGAAATTCCATCCATTCAATCAGATATCAACTTGACCAAACCAACCAAAATTTGTATCATTGCTAGTCGTCATTACATACTTTCAACCGTCATCTAATTCTGTTGGACAATTTTGATCGCATTTCGAGCGATAAAGCGGCACACTTAGCTCAAAACAAAGAGTGACTGAAAAACATAAACTAAAAGGACTTATTACAAAACAAAAACCTGCTATCACCTCAACCCCTCAGACGACTGCCCACAACTTTTCTGACTTCCCCTTAGACTCTACCAGTTTACGCATCTTATCCAAAGGTTTCGATTTCGCGGTGATGCCAACTGAAAGAATCATTTCTCAAGTTGAGGTACCTTTGGTTGAACTAACAGAGACTGGTCAAGATATTGCTAAAGTACTCCGCACATCAAAGCCACCAAAATCAAACCTAACTTCCAACGAAAGACATGCATTAAAACAATTACGTGACAACGATGACATAACTATTCTTCATGCCCACAAAGGTAACGCGACTGTTCTTCTCAACACTAAGGACTATATTTACAAGATGAAATCTCTATTCCACTCTCCAGACTACGAAATAATTAACAATAATCCGACTACTCACTTACAGAAAAAGGCCAAGGAAATCATTAACACACCACATCTTCCTCTTGACGTCAATAAGACCATCATTCCACGTGAAAAATCTGCTAAAATTCCCAAAATTTACGGACTACCCAAGATTCATAATCCAGACATTCCTCTTAGGCCCATTGTCAGTTCGGTATAGTTCCCGACCCAAGAATTAGCCGGTTACTTGGCCAAAACCCTTCAACCTCTAGCCGAACAGGCATCCTCGTACATAAAGAATTCTTCTTCCTTTCTAGATATGTTAGGCGCTTATAGAATTTCAGAAAATGATATCCTAGTTAGTTTTGATGTTGTATCTCTTTTCACTAACCATTTCAGAATTTTGGAGGGCACATTACAGAATTAAATGAAAAATATAAAATTAAAATTGTTTCTAACGCATCAAGTAATATATCAAATGGAACGGCTCATTATGGCGAAAACAAATATATTTTTTTCATATTTTTGAAATAAATTATTATAAAGATATTAACAAAAATATAAAAATGTGTACCCATTCCCCGTACCTTATCTCCGAAACTATAAGCCATAAAGTTTGGAAAAAAAATAGAAATATAGGGCCTCACCTAAAATTTACCAGAAAAATAAGGAAAAACCTCTACTATTAATTTTGAGGGGCACATTACAGAATTAAATGGAAAATATATAATTAAAATTGTTTCTAACACATCAGGGATATATTTTTTTTTCATATGTTTAAAATAAATATTTTACAGATATTTACAAAAATATAATATTTTGTTCCGATTCCCCCTACCCTTATGTCCGAAACATAAGCAGTAAAATTTTGAAAAAAAAAGATATAAAGCCTCACTTGAATTTTACCGAAAAAAAAGGAGAAAAAAAGATTAATTTTGGGGGGCTAATTACAGAATTAAATGAAAAATATAAAATTAAAATTGTCACTAACGCATCACATAATCATAATGTATCAAAATCGCATTATGACAAATTAAAACATATGTTTATCATATTTTAAAATAAATTATTTAAAAGATATAAACAGAAATATAAAATACCCATTCCCCCCTTTATCTCCGAAACTATATCATGTAAAAATTTGATAAAAATGGGGATATATGACCTCACCTGAACTTTACTGGAAAAATAAGTTTCTGCTTATTTTTCCCTAATAATAATTTTAGGGGGCAAATTATAGCATTAACTGGAAAACATAAAATTAAAATAATTTTTAACCCATCATGTAATATATCAAATCAAATATGGCGAATACAAATATATTTTATTCATATTTTTAAAATATATATTTTAAAATATAATAATAAAAATATTTTAAAAAATTACCCATTCTCCTTTCTTCCACAATATATGACCTAAAATTTTTTGTTTACAGGAAAAATACGAAGAAATCCCTAATATTAATTTTGGGAACCAAATTATAGAATTAAACGGAAAATAGAAAAAAAAATCAAATGAGGAATACAAATATATATTTTTAATATTTTTAAAACTAATTGTTTACGAGATATTAACAAGAAATTTAAAACTTCTCAATTCCCGCTTTATTTCCGAAATCATACTAAAATTTTGAAAATTATTAGGGGTACTGGGGCTCACTTGAAATTTATAAGAAAACTTAGTAGAAAACCCTAATATTAAGTATGGGACAAATTATAGAATTAAATGGAAAATAAAAATTAAATTTTCAAAAGCATCATGTAATTTATCAAATAAAAAATAAAAAAATATATCATATTTTTAAATCATTTGTTTAAAAGATATTAACATAAATATTAAACATCGACTTAATTCCCACTTTAGAAACTACTTTATCTAAAATTTTGAAAAAAAATATTTTATTTGTATTTTTAAATAATTTGTCTAAAAGATTTAATAATTTATTATTTAAAACCTGACCTATTGTTCCTTTTATCTTCCAATCTACAAAGGCTAAAAATCAGACAGTAGATTATAAAACGCTTCACTGAAAGTTAATTAGTACGTAAAACTCTAAAGTTAATTTTGGGAGCCGAATTAGAAAATTAAATACATATTTTTATAAAATCAAGCGATAGAACAAAAAGTCTGCGTGGAGAAAAAAGGTGTATTTTTTTTATATATTTAAAACGCTTTCTTTAAAAGATATTAGGGTAAATATAAGAAAATGCACTCATTCCCTGCTTGTCTGAAACTGGAATATTATAAAAAGATATACTTTAATTCATCTATATTGTTTCAAATCTTGAGAGTGGTACGGAACAACAAATTGAAAATGTAATTGCAATGTTAATTCTCCAACGATGTTGTTTAGGTATTCAAACTCTAACCTAGACGGTTACAACTATTTAAATAAATATCCCGGAATTATGAAGTCAGATAATGAAATTACCAAATTATCCCGGAGCAGGCCTCCTATCCTTTTCAGGTCACCTCCCCAATTTAGGTGAGGGCTACCTTTTGTACCACTTCCCAGCCACGGTCTCCAAAGTTGTACTACAGACATCATCGGTCCATAGGAACATTGTGGCATGCGAAGCTTGATTTGAGTCTGGCTACACGATCTTTGACATCTCCAACTTTCGATTTGCCTCTTAACTATTCACTTATTATTGGTCTTATGCTCATCATTGTGATGTTTATGGCCATCCGTGTTTTAACTATTTTGCCCATTTTCTTTTGCTTAGTGTCCATCTTTGTGTGTAGTTCAATGTTCGGATTTATTTATATCATAATCAGTCTTGACACTATTTCATATTTATCAAGAATATCTATTACATCTTTTAACTTCATAATACTAATCTTCTAAGTATTCATCTAACTAAATCATAAATTCGTGTAATTAATTCTGTATTAATACTACCTTACACATACAACGTGACCATGCCCCAACTAATCTGTAGAAACCTGAGTCAAGCTTAGTGAAACTCCAATTCATGTTCAGCATGTATGAAAGAGTAGATGTAGAAATATGTTTGTTGAAATGCCGTAAGTAATACTGAATGAATGCTTCCTCAGCTGTCCGTATTTATATATTTCTTCTCGGAATTCTCCAGAAAGTCAAAGAGCCTCTGGGATAATACTAGATTCTGCAAGAAGACCAACAACATTTGGGATTCCCCGAAATATCGGATGGATGCCGATTCCACGAATTAACGGAGGAATTCCCGTCACATTGCCCCCTCCTTAAGACCATGTCGTCCCGGAATGTCCCAGAATACTTCCTGGTATGGCGATATCTGCAGGACTTTCCATTTCGAAAACGGGAAGTTTGGTGGAAGTAACAGTCAACGGTCTTCGAATCTGGGCTGCGAATATTGAGACAGCATACGAGGATGTCGATGCCACTGAATCAAAAGATAGTTTCCATCGTACTTCTCACCATCCTCCAATTCAGTATATCTAACCTAGTTGGCATTTTACATCAGTATCCATTTTTACCTAACCAAAGACAATGTACTATAATTAGACTTTCCAATCAATAGCTTTGAATCTTGGTGAATTCTAAATTCACCTTCATCCATCAATACCCTACTAGCAAGGATAGCATCGCTAGTAGCTATGCCATCAAATTATAAAGATGGAAAATTACCCTCTCGCATCATACGTGTGCTCGTCATAAGAGAGCTATTTGAAGATATATGATATAAATTTTAAAAAAACATCAGTTACTTTCATTTTTATAAGCAATATCTCGTAGAATTTGTTGATAACATAATCACGCAAAATTGACCAGTTTCAGAATTACATAAATCTCATATTTTTCGAATCGAATAGGGTGGTTTTATGTTGTCACAATTTTGAGTAAATTTATACAAAAAAAAATGTGAATTTTTGAACATTGACATTTTATATCAGTAGGTATCCATTTTTACTTAGACAAACAAGCATCAAACGTTTCAATCATTTTTAAATTTTTAATTGACCTTTATTCTGACAGAATAACTTTTACGAAATGCAAACAATTTACATTTGTACATATTATTGGCGTAGACCAAGACAAATAAAAATTTTTCATGCAAAAATACTTATCTTCGAATTCCTCGAAGAACTCCTCCATTACCTTTGTTCTTACACTTAACATATAAAAAACATATAAACAGACATTTGCTGTGTAAACTATTTTTTCAAAAGACGAACCGAATTAGTTTAATTTTAATTGTCTAATTTGAAACACTATAATAATTTCACTTTATAATATATTTCAACCACCCTGTATATGCAGTTGCTTATGGGCTACACAATAAAATTGTTTTCTTTAATCACTCTGTAAGCCTATAAACACACTCTACTCTAAATTTTAACCACCCTGTATATGCAACTGCTTATGGGTCACGCCATAAAATATTGGGTTTCTATCACATTTTCAACCACCCTATATAATTATAAATCCACAGCTCCTATTAATCAATTTATATAGGCATTAACAAATTATTATGGGCTACAACTAATATTTATAACTCATTTTGTATAACTGCCATAACTGTTATAATCTCTAACGGTATTTTTTAATATTTCACTTTGTCAATAATAACTTTTCCTAAAGTAGAAACTATGCCCAACAGATTTTTAGTCATTGAAATCTCCTATTCATAAATTTTATCACAATCGTTAGAGTCCAGAACTCAATTACATATATACAAATAAAGATACAGTACTCTTATTATTAGATACTGTTTTCTATATGAAAGTTAGTTTTTGAAAAATTTGAGGGCAACACCTCTGGTATCATACTAGTTTTCCAAGACATATTTCATGATTTTATTAAAGCCTCTGTTAGTTCAAGAAATACTGCAGGCAAGGCCTAGTGATCACTCCTCGTATATCGTGAAATTCTTTTGTGACATCATGCACTGCAAACAGGCGCACAGCCGCGCTTGTGGCTTCAGATGTCATAGTGGACGATATCTTCAAACCAATTTTTCGGTCTTAAAAGCGAGGGTATGGCGAAACTCAACATATTGGGCAAGTCTACACTGCTTGAAGAGTACCGCACATATCTCAGATTCAATGAGGCCACTTTGTCGTTGTATGCACATGATGCCGCAGTAAATGCCATACCATGTATGTGTGCGTGCGTGCGTGTGTGTGTGTGTGTATTTAGATAACTGTGAAAATGAGTATCAACTTTAACATTGTCTATATTAAAAACAATATTAAAAAGTTTTAAAACAAATTAGATATAAAATTGGCTGGTCCACCAAGGCCATATCTTAACTGAAAACAAGAGTGCAAAATTAAAAATAACGTATTTACACAAAGTTTTAAAAGTGAAATTTATAATAAAAATAATTGGTTGTGTGGATGTAATCGCATGAATACATTATTTTGTTTTCCTTGCATTATTTATGGCGGGGAATCAATTTGGACGGAAACTGGAGTGAAGGATTAAAACGTTTTTTAGAAATACCATATCTCAGGACCGGCTAAATGCTCTTTCTGTGCTTAGTATTGCAAAAAATATATATAATCAATGCCAGACTTTAATAAAAAGGTCATTGAACATTTCGCTTTCGAAAAAAGTCGACGAATATTTTAATTAATAAAAAATAAATGCAGTATTAGCAAAGCTATGGTTTGTTTTGTTGCATCTTTGAATCCCAATATTTGTACCAGTAAAGTGCACCACCAGTTTCATAACCCACCAGCCGCCACTGCCTGTAATTAATGTCGAGAATTTGAAATAGAGATATTTCAATTTCGATGTAATGAGTATTACGAAACTCCAAAGGACAAACTGTTATCTTAAAAACTGATAAAATTACAGTCTCAAACTTTCTGTTGCGTTAAAAATGTACATGTATATAATTAACAGATAATTCGAGGACTTCTTCTTAAAAAATATAAAAAATCATGGTCTCTAACCATCTGTTTCGTATAAAATGTACCTGTAGGTATATACGGAAGAGATAATTTAGAGAATTGTCCTTAAAAAATACTTTCAATATATGGATAGAAGCATAACAATTTACAAAATAATAATTATGCGTTAGAACTGTCCGCAAAACAGTGTCCTTACCCAGGTATACCTATGATTTCGAAATAACACCTTGAACTCTAATGCAGACATATACAAAACTTTTTAGCTTTTCACATCTAGAATGTAGAAATGTGAAAAGAATTATTCAGAATATAAGATGTTATTTTCTTAGAAAAAAATATGCATTGACATAACAACAGCAATCGATGGAGTACATTTAAAGACACCGAATAAGAATAAATGTGTAATAAATGTCAAGATTTTAAATATAGATATTGCAATTTCGATATAAAGAGCAATACGAAAGTCCAAAGAACAAGCTGTGATCTTAAAAACTGAAAAAATCACAGTCTCCAACTTTCCGTTGCGTTAAAAATGTACATGTATATACTCAACAGATAATTTGGAGACTTGTCCTTAATAAACACTTTCATTACTAGATTGGAACCATAATAATTAACAAAATAATCATTATACCCTAATAGTGTCGTTCCCACGTATACATATGATATCAACATATTATTAAGTCTAATGCAGACATACAATAATAATTAGCTCTTTATATCTATAATGTAGTGGAAAGAATTATCCAAAATGTCGACTGTTATTTTCTTAGAAGAAAAGATGCAAACTATAGAGTACATCTAAACACTGAACTGGAATATCTACGTGTAATTAATATTGAGAATTCCAAATATAGTTATTGCTGTTTTGAAATTATTGAGTACTAGGAAAGTCTAAAGAACAAACTGTTATCTTAAAAACTGAAAACAATCAGAGGCTTAAACTATCTGTTGCGTTTAAAATATAAATGCATATACTCAACAGATATTTCGGACACTCGTCCTTAAAAAATACTTTCATTAGAAAAATTATTTGAGGACGGTCCTCAAAGTATACAAAAGTCCGCAAAATAATCATTGTACATAAAAAAAGTCTTCAAAAAATACCTTGTATATATATATATATATATATATATATATATATATATATATAATATATATATATATATATATATATATATATTTACAAGAAATTTACCTAAGCCGACCCTGTTTCTTTCAGTACGACACCGATCGCTTGTAGGACAAAAAAATTGTTCTTGAAATGGCTTGCAGCTGTAGAATTGATGATTGATTATACGAGAATTTTCGATGCTGGTTTTAAAAGGACGACCCAAAAACGCGGCAGTCAGCACAGCGAAGAGCTTATATGTAGAATTGTTATTGTGATTTGAATCAGCTGTTCTGTAGAATTTGATGTAAATAATAGTTCTAGAAAAGTGAGAGTGAATATATATATATATATATATATATAGGTGATGTAACGGCTGAATTAAACTATAAAAGTTAATTAACTGGGAAGCAGCCAATCGGTGTTAATGAAATACTCTTTATTTCTTTTGAAAAGCTTTCGGAACAAATTTAATCCTTCTTCAGTTCAAAGATATGTGAGGTTTTGTTGTTGAAACTGGTAGAATCCAGAGGATAAAGGGGAGCATATCTTACGAGTTCATATTAATAACAGATATAACAAATTAGAAAGCTCTCACAATGTTAGACGTATTGTACTGACATTATAATGATTTAAAGTCTTTTCTATTTTATGTATTTTTATATTTTTCCTTTATGTTAAGTATATGTTTTCGGTAGGATAGGTTTATATGTTATTAGTTTTATGTATTACTATCCGTTACCCCCTGTTTCACACGCGTACAGAATGTGGAAGATTTTGCAAAAAGAAATAACTTATGAAACATATGGGTTATCCTATATAACAATTTTTCCAAATTTTTTTTAACACCCTACTTAACTATAAATATACCAATCCCGAATATATTTCACCCAAACTGCAGGTGATTATGGGCCACCCTATATAACAATTTTATTCGACATTATTTAAATTACCTTGTATAACTAACTCTACTTCACCCTATAGTGCAACCATCCTATATATGCTGCTGTTTATTTGTTACCTAATATAACTTTTACTAGTACTCCACCCTATATTTCTGCTAAGCAACTGCTTATGGTCTACGCTATATAACAAATATTTTTGATATTTTTTGAGCCACCTTGTAATATTTTAATCACCCTTTATATGCAACTTTTTCTAGCAGCTCATGTTGTATCGTACAAAAATTTTTTTTCCAACCAGTTTAACTATATTTCTACTCCACCCTCTATTTCAACCATCTTGTATATGCAAATACTTATCGACTACCCAGTATAACATTTTTGTACCTCCCTGTATAACTATAAATCCATCAATGCCCAATATATTTCACCAAAACTGCAACTGCTTATGGGGCACGCTATATAACAATATTGTTCAACATTTTTTTGAATCACCTTTTATGCATCACAACTACCCTGTATACGCTGCTGCTTATTAGTCAACCAATATAACATTTTTTAAAGACTTATATATAACATTTCTCTACCTTATATTTCAACTATTCTATATGTACAACTAATTATGAGCCACGCTATTTCACAATTTTTCCTCATCTGTTTAACCACATTATAAAGTATAATTTCTCTTCACAGTTTAATTAGAGCACCCTTCATTTGCAACTTTTTCTAACCTTGTTTGAATCACACTGTGTAACTGTAACTTTCTTGCGTCGCATATTTCAGGTTCTCCATATATGCAACTGCTATAAAACAAAATTTTTCTACCATTTATTACCCACCCTGTATAATTATATTTCTACTCCACCGTATATTTCAACCTTGCATATGCAACTACTTATTTGTCGCCCAATATCATACGTTTTTGTACCACCCTGTAACCTTATAATTTGACTCCAGCCTATATTTCAACCATCCGGTAAATGGAATAGCTTGTAGATCATAACCTTTCTTTATAATACTTTTTTAAACCCACCTGAATAGCTATAATTATACTCCGCTACATATCTTTGAGCCATCCTATATATGCAATTACTTGTGGTTATAAAATAATTTTTTAACAACTCTATAAACTATAATTCCACTCGATCTTATATTTCAACACCCCCTATAAACAACTTCTAACATTTTTTCAACCCATTTCATAACTATAATAACTCAAGAACATAATTCAAAGATCCAAACTGCTTACATAACACATTTTTCCTAATAAAAAATTATCCACCCCCTATAAACTTTCTACCCTTATTTCAATCATATTGTATATGAAACTACTTATGAGCCAAACAGTATATCACCCTATGTAAAAATAATTCTACTCCGCCCGTTTACGAACCACCTGGTATATGCAACTATTTGTGGCCCACTCAATATAACTTTTTTGAACCACCCCGTATAACTGATTTCACTCTCCCTTATTTCAGCTACATTGTATATATGCAGCTGCTTATAGTATTAATTAAATAAAATTCTTGGTTTGCGGTCCATGTATTTTTATTTTTAAAACAAGATTATCAAACTAATACGTCTACTTTTAAAATGCTCATAAAATATAATTTAAACATTAACTCACCAACTAGCATTGATGCGTATATCAATAGAACTATTAAATGTTATTAAATTATTTTTCACATATATGGTACGTCCATTATTTACTTTATAATATTTTGAAATCGTCTGACATCTGACACATATGTACAAATTTTGATTCATTTCATTTAGAGGGCAGCGGCCTACATTTTACAAGTGTAACTCAAGCCTAGTTCTGACTGTGCTAGTAATTTAGTCAAGTGGCCAGTAATTTAGTGACTATCGGTGTCTGAACAACGACAAATTAATCGAGTAGTTTAGCAAGCAATTTAGTGGAGCCGATCCATTTTGTTCTATTTTTCGGTCGAGTAGCGTCCGCCACCACGCGTCACTGCTCACTGGTTTATCCGCTAAACAAGTCCGAACGTTTCATTAAGTCCAGTTCAACTACTGTTTGAGCTGTGGAGTTATTAGTTACCGTTTTGTTGGGTAGGTATTACAGAAATGTCGTTTCTTTGGAATGAAGAAACAACTTTAAAATTTGTTTTCAAATATCTAGAATATGAGTGCGTATGGAATATTAAGTTGCAGGTTGTTCAATTTGCAAAATACACTAAACTTGTGTACTGCACTCGACCGCAGTACGAACGTTTTTGAGGCAGTAATCATTGGAATAACTTGCCACTCGACTAAACTACTAGCCTAGTCTGAATTAGCCTTAACGTGTTTACGATCAGATTCGTTAGTGGCGTTTGATTTTTTTGTCGTGTATGCGGTTTCCAAGGTATTGCGATCTTTGGCATATGTACACAACATTACAACCGGTACAGGGTATTTAGTAAACCGCATTATTTTTATTATTCTTTGGCGTTTTTGTTTTTAAGGCGGCACTTCAGTTGGTGTAGCGTATTCGTATATTTGCTATATTTGTCCAAAAACAGGAGATGTGTGGAGAGGCTCTTCGCTATTTTTGCATTATTTGAACAAATAAGTCAAATACAGCTAAGAGCAAATACGCCTTACCGTCCACTTGTCGGTTTCCACTGCACATCAAAGGAGTCAAATATTTGCTTTAACTGCCCACACTTGGTTCACATATTTGCACGCCGTGCTTCGATCGTGAACTACTAGTGCTGTTTTTCAAGACAAGTGGAGTTTGTGGCAAAATGAACTGATCAAACCAAAATGTTATGAAGTTTTGGAGTTGTTCCTACCAAATGCATGCTTGCATTTGTGACCCCAAACATAGCAGACATTAAAATAAAAACGAAATAAACGATGCCTGTTTAGATATTAAAAATAATATAGAACAACCGTGCACATTGCGGAAAAAGAAGGAATCTTCGCCATGGTTTTTTAATAACTTCGTAGTTATGTAGATGTATCATGTAATGATAACAAGAAGCATGGTAAAAATAAGCTGCTGTTGCTGTCAACGCATCCATGACTGTAGTGTTCACTAGTTTTCAAACATATTTGGCATTTTTGAGTGTTTTGCGATATGTGTGGATGACATGTTTGGAGTATTTGCGAATATATCAAATATTTGGACCAATATAGCAATACAAAACAAAAATAAGCTAAAACCAAGTGAAGAGCCGGCTTTAACTTGCTGAAATTACTTGCTAACAAATTATGTCCTATATGACTTTTAGTAATCTCGTGCTTCTTTAATAACCATTAAAATTGTGTAGACAACCCTTTTATATATGGCAAAATTAGATCTCTGTAGCTATTGCTATATTTTTGCTAGTGGTTTCTTTTTCCTGTCTGTGCTGTTGTTGTAATTGTTCATTAAAAATTTGATTTATCATTTTTGTTGAGCAGCTGTTAGATTTTAACGCCTCTTTGGCTTTATTTATTGCACGTTGTCTGAATTCTCTGTCAGTCAATTTTATATTTCTGTTGGATAGACTTATTTTTAATGCCTTTTCCTGTGTTAGTGGGTCATTAAAATTAAAATTAAGATATCTAGTAGATCAAGTTTGCTTTGTGTACCAATCGGTGTAAATATTTCCATTGTTTTGATTTAAAGTCATATCTTAAAATAGTTATGTTCTATGCTGCTAATATGTTTGTTTATAAAAATTACAATTATAGGAAAGGTAAGTTGAATTTAACGTGTTATTTATTGAGTTTAAAAACTCATCCTATTTCTGTAAATGCATTAATTGTGTCCCATTTTTTTCTCTATTGAATTTAGAGCTAGTTTATTTGTAATGCTACTGTATAACGACACAACATCTAAGGAAAGGAAGACATTAGTACTTTGGAATTTTAATGTTTTTTATATTATCGTTTAAATCAAAAGAATTCTTAATGTAGTGTTTATTCTGAAATGCTACAAATTAAGCACTGTTTTCTGAAAACGGGCAAGTTCATTGAAAGGTGACTGGATACGTAAGACAATTGGTCTTAATGGAACTGTTTCTTTATGTAACTTTGGTGGTCCATATATTTTAGGTGGGAGCGCATTAGGAATTATTAATATTTTGGCCACATTTATATTATTTATTATTCATCTTTTTTTATATTCAGTTGAGTACATAACTACAGTTTTATGTGTGTTTTAAATATTGTTTCGCTTCTTAAATATTTTTTGTGATATCAGATTTTTTCCGTCTTGGGGAAGAAGATTAAAGAAGATTCTTTATTCTTTTCCCCGACTTGAGCATACAATGTATGGCATGCACACTCCCTCGCATTGCGTGTCATTATGGAAAATTCACTCAACCCCAGAAATACTACATATCAAAGGGATTTAGCTCTGTGGGATTCCGTACCAGGTTATCAGGCCCATGGTTGGCATCGTGGATGTAGTTGCCGAGAATTTTCGGACCGTCCGGGCTGTTCCAAACAGGACGGCTTTTTGCATTAGTTGGTAAAGATGTTCGTCCAGACCGAGGTATTTTACGTTATTTAGTAGATGTTTTGGGACTACTCCTGTTGTTGGCATAACAATTGGAACATACATGTGTTATTCATTTCCCCCTGTGTCTTTATTTGAAATTCCGAATCCCAGTATTTGGCAATTTTTTTAGCCTGCTTAATATTTTTCGTTGTTAGGTCAATTAAGGTTGTTTTCCTAGAGACTTTATCTACTACAACTATATCTGGTCTATTGTGAGCAACTGTCCGATCGGTCAGTATCGTGCGGTCCCAATACAGCTTGTAGTTGTTATTTTCTAAAACAGATTGTGGTTTGTATACATAATATGGCACTCTTACCGACTGCAATAGTTCAAGTTTGAATGTTAGTTCCTGGTGCAGAATTTTTGCCACAGCATCGTGTGGTTCTTTATATTCAGTTGCAGCGAACACTTGACAGCCTCCTGTGATATCCTGGCAAGATTCAGATGTTTGGCAACCATATCTGCATCTGTCGTTGTTTATAGAAGGGTCTTTAAGGATGTACTTTAGATAGTTCTTAGTTGGAATTACTTGATCTTGCATTGCCAGTATAAACCCTTCCGTTTTAGGAAACATGACCAGAGATCAACCAGTAGTTCGACGCTGACTGTCGCCATAATCTTGTTTGACGTCATTTATATGTCTTCCATAAAGGGGCTTTTCTTTGCATTTGAGCAGTTTCTGATCAGTTGACTGGTGGTGCCATTGGACTTTGCTTTGCTTTGTCAGTCGCGGTGTTGAGGAATCAACTTGGCATATGACTCTGTGTAGTCAACTGGAGTTACATTTTGTGAAATCTTTTGCTTTTTTGTAGAAGTAACTTGTTTCTAATAATATATGCAATCCATACTTCTGGTGGTAATTTTCGAGCAGCATTCTCAATGGCAACTGTCATATCTAATTTAGGGATGTATTGGGAAGTGACTGCATAATTTAATGCTTTTGAAAGGACGTACGGTTCTATTGATGTTATATTTTAGATAGGTTATGACAGTTTTGTTGAAAAAGTTGTTTTTTGTCTTTGTTAATTGGTTTGCATGTTTGTTTTTTACGAGATTATTGAATTTGTTTATATTTCGAAATTGCGTTTGATATGAATATTGGACAGAATTGAAAATGCGAATGTAGTCTGATTGATTATGAGTTTCCTTGAACATGCTCTCTAAATTAATAAATTCAGTATTTAAGCTTACCTTTCGTCTTTTATGATATTGAAATTAGTGCTTTGCGTGTTCTGATTTGAATTTTGTTACTACCTCCTTCGGAGAATGGCAAAAGACCTTTTGGAATTATTTTCTCATTTCTCCAGTTAATTAGGAATGTCAAGCTGTTATAAATGTTCTAATTTCTTGTGTAATGCTTCGAGTTCTCTAAAATTGTTGGTTGAATTTGGATGTGTTGGTTGAGCGATCAAACACCAATTTTAGCACAACAAGCATTTACCGAAAACCAACACATACTAATAGCTACTTGAATTTCTATTCAAATCATTCCTTAAACGTAAAAAACAGAAGTCATAAAATCCTTATATGACAGAGGAAAAGCAGTTTCATCAACAAAGAAAATTGTTCAACGAAAGAGTTACGTTTGATAAAGGAAGTTTTAGAACAAAACGAATACTCAAGAAATTTCATAAACTAAACAATTTACCAAATCGAGAAAAAACAAAGAAACAAACAAACTACACAAACAATAATATTTCCAATTTAAATAACAACGAACAAACTGTTATTAATTCTACCATTATGAACGTAATGTTTCCGGTCAATCCGAAAGAATTAAGCGTATTGGCGATAAATACCTAGTAAAAACGAGTTTTAAAACAAATAATACATTAAGATCAAATTTGACAAAAACGAAACCGGAAAACCTAACACAAAGTTCTAAAAATTAAGTGTAGATTGTACCTTGTGCCTACGGAGAATCATATACAGGTGAACTATGAAGTCCTCTCCGATATTGAATAATTTCTTTCATGTTTCTTCATTACCTTGGAAAAAAATAGATTGAATATTAATTTCTCTCATATCTTTGAATTGACACTCCAGCTATTCTGCTCTTTGATGCATCCGTTTGCAAAATAAACTTTTCTTCATACTTTGGATGAAATATTATTAACCCCTTTTATAAAACAAAACTGTAAATTTTTAAGTTCTTCTTCATGTTCCTCTGTCCAATTCCATTTTACATTTTTCTTTAGTAATTATATTAGTTTAGATCTTACTGAGACAAATCAGGAATTAGTCTGTTATAATATCCTACGACTCCAAATAATTCTCTTAATTGTTTTAAATTCTTCGTTCTAGGATACTCTTGTATTGCTTTTATTCTACCATCCATTTCAATCACTTGTCTTGTAATTTTGAAACCCAAATAAATGATTTGTTCTTGAAAGAATTGCCATTTTTCTATGTTTATTATTAAACCTGCCCTGGCTAATTCCTGTAATACTTTTTCTATATGTTCCAAATGTTTTGTCCCTTCTTCCGAAAATATTAAAATATCGTCTACATAATACAATAGAAATTCAAATTTGTCCAAAATATTACGTAATGCCTTTACTAACACTGCGCATGCCGACTGTATACCAAATGGTACTACTCCATCAATTTAGAAACCATTATAATCTCTTTACTTTTCATCTAATGGAATCAGCCAAAAACTATATTTTCAATCTATTTTTGTAAAAAATTTTGCATGTGTGATTCTACTAAAAATTGAAACGATAGTCAATGGTGCTTCATACTGTGGGATACTGTACTTGTTTATGTTTTTCGCACCCAAACACCGTCTAATCTCACCACTCTTTTTCTTTATCACTACCATAGGATTAATATAACCAGAATTCGATTATTCCAGTTTTCAACATTATATCAACTTGTTCTCGGTATCGAAATGGTATAGGGTAGGTTTTAACTTTGAAATTTTTTAAATCTTTCACATCACTTTTATGGACATACTCTTTGGCAACTAGATTTTCTTCATTACTTAATTTTTTATATTTCTGTATTACATTCATTATTTCATTTTTTTGTTCACTAGGACATATCAACAATTCATCAACCTCAATTTGATTAAATAGTCAAATTGAGGTTGTAGTTAAATTATTATTTTCATTTTCATAATCAACCCTATTTTTATCATCATGACTTTTGTCATGTGATTCAACACCAATTCTAATAACTTTGTCTTGCAAAACAATTATTTTTTGTTCAATATTAATACCCGCATCGAGTTTCCTTAGCATGTCTATGCCTAAAATTGCCTGGTATGAAAGATTTTTTATAATTAAAAATTCAAATGATAATAATTCTTCATCACCAAATCTAACCCCTGTATTTACCATTTTGTTTACCTCAAACAAACTTTTGTTTGTCGCTACTATATTAATTCGTTATATTTTTATTATATTAATTTTTTTCAATATTTATTTTTTCTTAAATTTCTTCATCTAAAAAACTTCCTTCTAATCCTGTGTTTATTAAAATTTTGATATCATTTTCATTATTGATTATATTAATATTATTTTTATCTTCAGATTTCAGATTTTCACTTATAATAGGTACTTCTTTATTAACTGTTATCATTATTCACTGGAATTTGGGGATTTTGTTTTCTTTTAATTATTTTTCTTTCGCTACTATATATGTTGTTACTTTTTATATCTTCATTTAGTTACATCATTATTCACTGGAATTTTTGTTCCTTAACTTTTCCATAAATATAAATTAATTCTAAATTTTTATTAGTTTCTTCTTCTGGTTCCTCAACTTCAATAACTTATTTCAAATGCTGGTAGGTACATACATTATTTGGTAACAAGTAATCTGTAATGGAAATTTTATTTGCCTTAGTATTTTTGGTATTCGGCTGCTTTAAAAATCCTGATTATTATGTCTCATCCTGATCTTGATTTCTTCAATATTCCTTTTTCCTTGTAATTGTGTTCTCATTGCTCTTATGAATGTGCACGGATGAATTTTTTCAAACCATCCATTGAATTTGACGCTGTTATCCATCACCATTGATCTTTCCAACATCATGGGTATTCTTGTCTTTTCTATTCAACTAATTTCTTCCTGACATTATTGCTGGAAATCTCTGCCATTTTGTGAAATCTTTTCTTCTAAATTTTGAATTTTTTTTTCATTATCCTGGACCGTTTCTTGTACTTGAATTTATTTCTCATTCATATTTTCTATCTGCCATTGACGTTCTCTTCTCTCCATTGTTATATCATTGTGTGCATTTCTTCTCGAATCTCTTGCATTTGTTATCTTAGAGTTCTTTCCAAATTTTGTATTTTGCTATCTATTTTGTTATTCAGTTCGTGTTTTGTCTCTTCCATTTTTGCTACTAAATTATTATTTGATTCCTCAATTTTGTTGACTAATTCCTCTTTTAATTTAGTATTTGAACTTCTTATGTTCCCAGTTGATTCCTCCAATTCTTCCCTCAGATTTCTTATATTTCCATGGAATCTTCACTTAAATTATTTATGGCATTCAAAATCATGCTGAGATCCACTGCCATATCTGGTGTTCTTCACTTTGGTGTATGCACTTGTGCCACTGTCTCCACAATTCTTCCAACACCATCTTCAACATCCTCCACTTCTTGGTTCTCGACTATTTCCTCATCTTCATGGTCCATCTCCACCATAATCTCTTCTGGTCCGATCTGCTATTCTTCTTGGTTCATATTCTATTTGTTTGTCCTTGTTATTGCCATTTTATAATTTTTTAAGCTGTCAGCGTAATATGATAGTGTTGCATCATACACGTGTGTACAATTCACACCTGACAGCTCCCCCTTATAAAGAAAAGTTGATGTTACAACATCAACTTTTAAATCAAATTGGGCTGTCCATCTGGGATCCATCTTGGATCACAGGCCTCAATTTTGGCACGAGTCTGGACAGTGGTTTAGGGAAGGTCCTTAGGTTGTCTGCAGTGGAGTTTTCTTCCCTTGGTGGCTTCTTGACGTGTTTTACGATTTTAACTGAAACGTATGCAACAACAGTGATTATGATTATTGTAATCGTAGCGTATGTAAACCAGGATATGTTTTTGTTTACAAATGGCTGGTTGATAAGCTCGTCTAAGTTCCTGGAGTATTGCTCTAACTTATGGCTCGCTATGGAGAGTTCGTCCATGTTCAGGTCGTCTAGCTTCAGAGGCTTGAGCTCTATATCTAGTTTTTGGGGATGATAACTGCAACAGATGTAAGGGATCAATACAGGGTATGAATTGTCGGAAATGTTTATAAATTTTTGGGGTTCTGCTTGTATTTTTGTGATTCCCACGAAAGCACTGCAGTCTAATTGTAAGCGAATAATGGTATTGTTTATTAAAACTATTGTCTTAGTATCTATTCCCGCACAATTAATTGTCATATGTAAGGGTTCGGACACTATAACAATCCACTTGTTAGTTTCTAGTTTCTGGACATTGTACCCTTTACTGAATACAACGGAGGTTTGGCAATTTTCCGGTACACTACGGATGTTCTTCAGAAGTTGAGCTTCACAGGGTGCGTTGGAGTCGATGGGGTAGGCATATAACTCAGAACACAGTTTTTGTTGTGGAGTTAGTGGCTTGCATACACTCAAGTCCTTAATGGGTATGTACATTAGAGAATCATCGTTTCGCGCAATATTTTTTTGTGTGAATGAAAGAATATGATTGAAAACCAGTTCTGTCATCTAAAATTGGGATAGGATATAAGTGGTAAGCGGTGTAGAGTTGTTGCTCTACAAGAGGAATTTTCAAAATAAACACTAAATCTGAATTGGTTTGAAACGCTTCTAATTCTAATTCTAATACTTCCAAGTATTGGGCGACACTTGAATATCTGACGAGTAACGGTAGATTGTTTTTGACAAGATTTTGCGAAATTTCCTGTAGTGACTTTATCAAATGAACAGGTGTGATTATTGAGGAATGAATTATTTTTAAGCAAGCAAATGTTATAGAATTTAAAATATCATTGAGGTTATCCTCAAGAAATAAATAGCTTGCCATTAATTTTTCGCATATTACCAAAAATGACTGTTTTGTTTGGATAAGGGCTATTTTGTCGTTTAGAGTATGTATTGCAAAATTGATTACGTCGATGTTTTCGTTAAAGTTTGCTTCGTCAATTTGGAGTTTCTGAATGGTTTCATTGAAAGTTTTGATAATAGAAGTAGTTACGCTTATTTGATTTTTTAGGAGATTCTCTACTTGTAATTATCCCTGATTAAGTTTGTTGATACTATCTGTGAAAAATGCGCCATCTGTTGCGTCAAGGTTTCCAGTGATGGCTTTAAAGATAGTTCCTACACCGTTAATTAGTCCTCGTTTGGATCTTTTAGTGTCCATGAATATTTCTGAAAATTTAATTTTAATTGAATCTGAAATTTGGGATAAGAGACTGATGTGAGTTTGTACATCAATTCGGAATGCACTTGTGTCATGAAATTTGAAACCTGGGATGGGATCGACAGTGTTTTCTAATGTTTTGAGGATTCTGTTGTTGTTTTCAAAGATTTCTTTAAGTATCGTCAAGTTACGATGAACTAGTAATGTCCATTTATAGTTGGAGATGACTATTCTAGTTTCGTCGTGATAGTAAATACCAAGAATGTTGTTTATTGGTTTGATGTTGAACTGTGAGACTGCTGATCCGAACAGCAGTAGTAACCTGAAAAGAAATTAGTTTTCAGAATAGAGTTTCATTCTGTCGAAGTTAACTTTCGTTCGTTGGTTTGTTTTGAGATTTAAGAGTGTGGCTGAATTATTGTGAATGTCTAAAATTTGGAATAGACCGTTGAATTTATTATGAAGTTTGCCTTTAATTTGGGATTCCTTGACGTAAACTTTATCACCAATTTTAAATTCGGTAAGTTTGTCGGAAACGTGTATATCAAAGCGTTCTTTAGCATTTTGCTTTTGTAAGTCGGTTTTTTCGCGGGCTACTTTATAGTAATAGGAAATGCGATTGTTCAAGTCTCGGATATATTTACTAATCAGTTCCTTATTGTTGTAGGTGGTTTCTGGTGGTCTGCTGGACATATGTCCAAACCCTAGTTCGTAAGGTGAAAAGCCATGGGTTTTGTTTGTCGAGTTATTGTAGGCAATAACCGCATACGGGAGTACATTTAGGGGATGTTCATCTGGGTTTTCGGCTTTATGGATTCGAATAATTTCTAATAAAGTAGAATGAAATCGTTCTACAGAGCCATTTGTTTGCGGATGTCCTACGCTTGAATAAGTTAGTTTAATGTCGTACAGTTTACACAAGTCTTTGAATATGGCGTTGTCAAATTCCCTACCATAGTCACAATGAATACGCAATGGCGTACCAAAATGTTGGAAGTATAACATCATATTACTGACAACTGATTTGGCTGATTTGTCTGCTAAAGCATAAGCTTGTGAGTATTGTGTCAGTTCGTCTCTTACAGATAAGATATAGTTTCTGTTAGGTATTTCTAGAATGTCAATATTAATTCGCTCAAACAGTGTTTTCCGTAATGACGAGGGGATTGTCTAGGTTTTTGCGACACGCTTTAGTTTTTTGACAAATTTCGCAGTTCTTAACGAAATTTTCAATGTCTTTTGTGAAACTTGGCCAGGTGTACATTTATTTAATACGGCGGACGGTTTCGTTAATGCCGCGGTGTAAGTTATTTTTCCCGTTATGATATCGTTCAAGGATCAGCGGTATTTCGTCCTTTTCGGGGGTTTTTGTAACGCTTTGGCAAATTTTCCATTTGATTTCCTTTTCAGCGAAAATAAAAGAGAGCATCTCTAGAATTGGAAGATCGAGATTGTTTTCGACACAGTATGTTTTAGATGGAGATAAAGTATCTTGATGTTTGTATATTGATGCAAAAAGAACTTCATTGACAATATCAGGATCATTTGGAAGTGGGATTATGAAATATTGCCTTCTGCTTACGGTTTTGCTGGCGAATACATTAATCTTAAAGGTTTTGAAGTCAGCGACTTCTTCGAAAATATCTTCGAAGATGTCATGTCATGTCAAACTTTAAATTAATGTACTTTTTGACTTTTTGACAACCACTGTCACTTTATATTTTCTAACAATGTTACACTTGCAAATTTAGACTCTCTTTACCTACTGTCAGTTCTTGCTTTTTATAGTTTCTAATTGGACATAGAACTGCAGATTTTAAACTTTTTAAATAAGCAATCCCCTTTTTATATATAATACTCATTTTTTTTATTTTATATATTCTAGTTTTATAATTTAATCATTTCTATTCACGTATTGATCTCTAAATTGTATTGGATTTATCATAGTTCTTTTACATTACTTAAATCACTCGTACAAAATTTCTACTGCCAATATTGGTTTATGTGTTACAATGCATTATCATGTCTGTGAGGAAAGCGGTAACGTCAATCTTAAAAAGATACAATTTTTGTCTAAATAACAAGAGTGGACTTTTCGAACATAAATTGTAACCATTATTATGTACTTTAATTTCTTAAGTTTTTAGTAAGTACCTACTTATTTAGTTTTTTTCGTTATATCTGATACACCTAATAAAAAATCGTTCAATGTTTTTTGGAATAGTTATTAATAAATCAATCTATTTCATGGCTAACTACGTTAAAAATGAAAATAAGAGAGAAAAGCATCCATAACTCCGTTATTTTTATGAATAACTATATCGAGTATTATATCGTTGAAAAGCTCTAAAAATGTCCGTTTTTCTGAGGTCATAGCCAACTCTGGTTTCCATTCAAAACAAGATAAGTTTGTGTTATATCTCGAAAACGAGAGGTGTCACGCAAACGAGGACATGACAATCATATTCGGGTTACAATTCCCTTCAATTTTGATATTTACACTTTTTTTATAAAATCAAAAACAAAGGAGCTAGAGGGATTTGACTAAATCGACAGAATTTCGTTTTTTCAAAATATCTAGTAAGCCATGAATTTTTACAAAAATCCGAAAGTGTCATTAAATTGGGCCAGTAAAACTGCAAATCTTTCCCAATTTAACCATTGCTTTATCTCAGCTAGTTTCCGAGATCCCCATACTGATTATCAAAAAAATCTCATCCTGTGTATGTGGTTATATATTGTTACGAGAATTCATCCGACAGCTAGTGCAATCGGCCATCAACCAATTCGTGGAAGGGACATTACTCCGATAAATTCTGGGAATCCGAAATGTTTGTCTCTCAACAGGCCGACCGCTGCCGTTACAGGGAATTCCTTTAAAACTTCCAGAATATGAAAGAGTTTCCCGATGGTTCGTGGACTTACCAGAGAATTCGCAAATAAATATATAAATATGAACAGCTGGCGATATAAGGCATTCAGTTATCGTCGGTCGTATTGTACAGTTAAAATAAAATGTTAATAGTAGTTTCGGTGAATATAAATTGTGTAAAAGTAGTGGAAATAAATTAGAGTGAGTTGGACTGTGTTTTTAAATAAATCCAAGAACTGAACTGAACCCGAGTGTGAAAATAAAAACATTACAATATATTCCAACTTAGCCACCTTAAATATCTTGGTTATTTTCAAAACTATTGCAATAAGAAAAAACAGGTCGATTTTTATTTCGAGGGGGAAATTTTTTGAGGTGAATTAGCGCTTGCGCGTATTCAACATAAACAGGCCAATTCAATGACCTTGAGATTTGAGATAGGCAAAAATAGGTGTTGTCTTACATCATTTGAAAGCCTTTTTTACGGACTATACCGTCGTAATAAAATTTTTATTACAATTTCTGTAAATGTAATATTAAAAGAGTATTAAAAAAACGAATTTACAATACAATACAATGCCTCTAAAGCAAATGTTCAAAGTGTCTTCCATTGACTTCCATACAATAGTACAACTTTGACTGAAAGCCGTTTCTGGCATGGTTCAGCATATTTGGTGTTATCTGACGACACTCCGCTATATTTCGTTGACGTAGTTCGTCCAAATTGTCAGGCATAAATATTTCCACACAAAAAAAATCCAACGGGTTCAGATCAGTTGATCGGACAGGTCATTCAATAGGACCTCTTCTTCCAATCCAGCAACCAGGGTATTCCAAATCGAGGTATTGACGAACTGGTGCGGCGTAGTGAGGAGGAGCTCCATCTTGTTGGAAATGCAATTGCTCTTTATGTAGTAGAGGATCATTTTCAAGTTTTTCTATTATCAATGCATTAATTTCATTTTCCAATATATTGTGATAAATTTCACCATTTGAATTACCAGGAATAAACAGGAGTCCAATTAGATGTTCTCCCAAAATTCCTGCCCAAACTTTTAGTTTTACCGGATGTTGCCTATGAGCTTCTCGAAATAAATGAGGATTTGTATCGCTCCAAAATCTACAGTTATGTTGGTTAACCTCCCCATGAAGTGAAATAGTGCACTCATCCGAAAAGCAAACATTGTACAAGAAATTTGGGTTTTCGATCACACGCTGGGTCATAATTTCGCAAAACACTTGCCTTCGATCCCCATCATCCTCATTCAATTCATGAATAGTGTAGGGAACCTAGCATGATTTTAATACCATTTTTGCAAAAAAATTCCACAAGTGTTTGAATGGTTTTTATTGAAGATGGTACGCCGCGTAACACAAAATAAGTTTTGTTAACAAATTTTTACTTCTTAGTTAATAGTTAGTTAATAGGTGTTTAAAATAGCAAAAACCTTAATTTTGTGACTTCTCAGCAACAGAGTAAAAATTTAAAGAATCGAAGGTAAGTGTGTATATTTATGCGCATTTTTAGAACCTACCAAATAAGATGTTCATCGATAAGATTGGTTAATTAATAAATGAGTTATTCGCGAAAAATATGAAAAAAGGGCGCAATTTTCAATCGCTCGTAACTATTATTTAAAACAATTTGGAACGATAAAACTTAGCAAAAAGTTTTATTTGTCTATTGAAAATAACTCTTCAAAATTTCAACTACACGGCTTTGAAGGTTTTTTCACGAATTTAATTTTTTATCGAGAGCTCTTTATTTTTGGTAATGTTTACAACGCTCCCATTCTGCATCAAATTACTTTTCGATAAATCTGAATGGAACATGTTAATTATCAAATCTTTCGGTACAACTCATCATATATTAATATTCTTTTTGGTTTGTTCTATTGTCTGTATATTTAATTTGAAATTCTGCATTTTGGTATTCGCCAATGCATACATATTAGTAGAGGGGGATCCTAATTTCCCCTCACGGTAGAATGCAAAATAGCATGTCAACCATTTGACATGACGTTTAAAATGCTTTTTCTAAACAAATTACGTTACATACGAGGGTAAATCAAATATAAACGGTAATTTTGCTAACTCATTTGAAGGCACAGTTTGGGTATAGTACACTGTCTCAGAATCGTGTGTATATGTGGGTGAGAAAATTTAAGGGTGTACGAAGAATGATAACCATGATCGACGCACAAGGACAAGCCTTACAGCTGACAATGTCAAAAGTGATCGAGCGCTTATTGGACGTGAGCGCCGATTAACCGTGGAGGAATTTCCTCAGAATTGGGTGTCAGCTATAGAAGTGTTCAATCAATTATCATTGATCAACTTGGTTTCAGAAAAAATTGTGCTCGATGGGTTCCGAGGTTTTTGACTGTAATTTAAAGATCGTTGAAAGACTTCTAAATAGATTTCAGCGCGAAGGGAAGGCCTTTTTGAAGCGCATCCTCTAAAGGGCGAAAAAAAATGAAATTCAAAACTCGCTTCTCAACTGGAAAAGTCCTTGCCACGATTTTTTTTGACTCTAAGGAAATATGCTGATTGATTTTCTACGTGCCCAACGTACAGTGAATGTGGATTACTACTGCCAGTTGTTAAGGTAAGCAAAAGTCGCGTATTTGAAACAAAAAACAAGGAATACTGCAAGAAATTGGATGAGAAGTCACCCACCCTCGGTATAGCCCTGACTTGCCTCTGAAAGAATCACCGGGTGGAAAACGATTTGGAATATATGAAGAAGTTGAGGAGCACATACGCAGTTGGCTTGCAACTAGCCCTCAAACATTCTATGAACAGAGAATACTGAAACTCCCAACTCTCGGTGGAAAAGTCTGTAGATCACGCAGGATGGTATATTGAAAAATGCTCAATCAATCATTTCTGTATAATGTTATTCTATAAATTTATGAAAAAAATTTCCGTTGATATATGATTTAACCTCATAATTGTTTTGCTGACTTTAATTCTCAGAGTTTTGAATCAAAGTCGATCACAGTATCACAAATAATTTATTCGATAATTATAAAAGGAAAAAACTTTAGAAATGAAATAATGAGTCAGAAAATAGAAAATCAAAGTCAAAAATATAGTTATGGCAAATCATTAATATTAATGTATAGTTATGAACTATGAAGTTAGTTAACTAATGAATAAATTTTGATAGTTTATAATGAAAATTATTTCTTAAAACACCATCTATAGAAATGGTATGATTAGAAAAAAAGTTATATCAACAAATAGAAATGTAACATTTAAATGAACAAATTATGATATGTCACCGTTTCTCGTCCCTGGGCTATCAGCAAACAATTTGACAGTTGGCATGGCATATGTATTAGGGAAAGAATAAAAGCGATTTTAAATGAATGACAGTTCGAACGCAGTAGTAAAATGAGGGGAAGGTGCTTCTCCCAAAAATACATTTTATTTAATTCCGAATACCAAAATGCAGGCTTTCAAAGTGAATTTACATACAATAAAATAAAACTAAAAGAAAATTAATTTATGGGGGGTGGTACTCAAAGAACTAATAATTAATATGTTCCTTTGGTTAGAATATTAATTTAGCTCAAAATGGGAACATTGTAAACATCACTTAAATTCAAAATCCCTTACCAGTTATTTACCTCGTACAAATGAAAGATTATGCAGAGTTTCAAAATTTGAACGCATCTTATACAATGACTATGGACGATTGAAAATTGCGTATGTTTTACAGTTTTTTTCAAATAACTCAATAACTAATTATCCCATCGGCTATATGAACCTATCATTTAGTCGCCATTGAAATTACGTATAAAACAAACTTAGTTTCGACCATATAACTTTTCATTCAGTTGCTGAAAACTTACAAAAACTGCTAAAATTGCGATTTTTGCAACTTTAAACACTCCGTATAATTAATTAAGGAATAAAAATTTGTTAACAACAGTGTTTATGTGTTATGTATATACATTCTTCAAGAAAAGCCAATCAAATATCTGTGGAATTTTTTTGCAATTGAAAATACTAACTTCCCTAGAGTAGAAGTAATTTAATTAGTCAAGTCCTCAAAGCTCTCCATAAAAAGGTTCGCTATTACTGGTGAGAGTGGTGATCCCATTGGAGCTCCTTCCTTCGTTGGTTTTCGTAAACTAAATAGATGTTCATCAGACAGTGCCTTGTTAAGTCTACAAGGTGTTGAGGTGGTTTGTATTTTTCTCTTATGATATCCAAGGCTTCGTCGCTGGGAATGTTGGTGAAAAGGGACACTACGTCCAAACTTACAAGAAGACTTACAACTCTGGTTGTAAGACCGTTTTTTCTAAGTATTTCGATAAAATGTGTCGAATTTTTCACTAATCTGCCCGCTCTGCAAACGGTTGAAGTTCTTGGGCTGCTATTTGGCTAGCTGTTGTGTTGGGGATCCAATCGAGCTTACTATTGGCTTCAAAGGTGCACCTTCTTTATGTACTTTTGGCAACCCATAGAATTTCGGACATCTCGATGACTTTTCACGCGGAATGAGTTGCAGTTGGAGATTTTTGTCGATCCTACTTGGTTGGATTTTGGCTTTGGTTGTTTTCTCCAGATAAGTTGTGTCAGTAGTAATTTGCTTATATGCTGGATCTTGTAGCAATGTTTGTATTTTGTTTGAATAATCCACTGTATCTAAAATTACAGTCGCATTTCCTTTATCAGCAAGTAGAATGAATATGTCCTTGTTGAGGCGAAGTTGTTTCAAGACCTCATTTTCTTCTATAGACAGGTTCCTTTTGAGTGGTTTAGACTTTCTTAGAATATGTGACACATCTTGTCGAATTATTTCAGCGGTGTCATTTTTTGTCTCTTGATAATGGCTCCAAAGCAGGAGTCGAAACGTCGAGTATTTAATAGATTCAGGCGCGGTTCTCACCCGGAACCTAGCTTAGTTCATATATATATATATATATTATATATATATATATATACATGTATATAATTTAAAATCAAATTCTTGATTTTTGGTCAATATGTTTGTGTTTTATTTTATGTAAACGTTTCGGACCCACATGCGTCCTTTTTCAACAAAATATTGTCATCACCAACTAGACAATCATGTGTATGTCAACACAACAACAATATTATTGTTACTAAATTTGTCAACACTTATGTTTTGTTGTTGTGTGCATATACCCATGATTGTATAGTTGTTGATGACATTATTTTGATGAAAAAGTATACATGTGGGTCCGAAACGTTCAAATAAAATAAAATACAAACATATTTAGTAAAAAACCAAGAATTTGATTTTAAATTAAAAATATATATCACTGCTCAAAGAATCTTTGGAAATAAACAGTATATATATATATATATATATATATATATATATATATATATATACATAAATAATAATAAATACCTTTAATAGGAGTAAAGTATAAATATTATATTACATTCAAAAAGCAATTGTACATATACAATCATGTACTAGGTTTACATTAATGAATATTCCCATGTATTAATCCTACCAACAACTTCAACATATCTGTGCAAAAATCTTTCAAAATGACTAGATGTTTCAGTATAATTTGTACCATCACATAGCCTCATAGTCCATGTTACAACAGTAAACGTGACCGCATTCACTGGAAATGCCCTGATAATTGTTGGAGTCAGACCACGGAATAAGGCTGGTACTCCGCCTGCCCTAACAGTTTTCTGGAGACAGTCGTAAGTACTGGTGTATTTTGTTGACACTACTCCATCTGTTTGCATCTTTGATTTAAGAACGTCTGCTGGATATATAATTGCCCAAGATACTACACCTAAGGAAACAAATTCAAATTTAGCTAAAAAACAAACTAAATAAATTTTACTTTTATATAATAATAAGAACAGAGTGGGTATAGAGCTGAAAGGTACTGCACAGGCACTGCTTTCTCATTAAAGTAATAGTGAAGAAATCTGGAAGAAATAAACCGATACATTGATATTTATTGACCTGCCAAGTTTATGAAAACAACAATACCAAAATTATGGGAAGTACTCTAAAATAACAACCTTAATCATACTTTCAGCAATCCTAGGAAATATAATATCAATGTCCTCTATTGCAATAATAAATGTATTTACGTTCGCAAATGATGTGTTCAAAGGACGAAGATGATTTATAGTCCATTGCAAAATGAGGTGGTATTGGACATTCATGTTTTGGACGATTATGATTATGAATCTGCAATTAGTTTTGCCGCATACATGAAGTAAACGGTAAAATCTCCAATAATTGCAGAAAAAATTGCTCATTTTCTATAAGTTGTTGTTTTTCGGGTATTTTATGGGGATTTCACACCTTACTTCACCTTTGCGGCAAACACGAATTGCAGATTCGTAATCAGCATGGTCAAAAACATAAATGTTTTGTGTTAGTTCGCTGCCAACTCATTTTGCAGATTCAGGCAATGGACTATTATTGTATGTGACATTTGTATAGAAGTAGTCCCGAACGCCACTGAATTGGGATATGAGCCAAGTATACCAAGAGTGGGGTACTGAAATATAAAAAACAATTGAGATTTGGGACCTGGAGAATGAAAGAACTAAAGCGAAAATAAATACAAGAAATTAGCTTGATAGACGCAGTTATAGAAGACATTGAGATACATTGAGAACAAAAAAAATAAATCGAAAAATAACGTGGATACAAGGAATACGAAGATTCGTGAGCATAGGGAAGGGACCTGAATAATGCCAAGTACTAGAATAGGAAAGATATCATACAACCTTTTAAACTTTTAAACCGAATCTATATATTCTTCTATCTATCTATGTCTTCTATAGTATTATAAAATTCTAGTTGTCTGTTTGTTTATTTGTTCGCGTATCACGTACGTACTCCTGAACTGATTTTGTTGGGTCCTTTTTGTTGGAAAGCGTATAATTAGACTTAAAATCTGGTATATATTTTATCTCGCTACATTGATAGATATAGCAAAAAAACTTTAACAATGTTAGGTTACAACAATTAGTCTATTGCGTACACCGCACGCACCAAATATTACATCAAAATTCGGAATATGCTAATGTTAACATGTTTCGAGTTTATAAAAATTGAAATGATACATCAAGCGCAATTTTACAGGGTGTTCCATATGTAGGATAGTTGAAACATAAAGCGGAGTACAAAAAAAATCTCTAAAAAAAGTTAAATTGGGAGGCCAGTAAACAACTGAATAAATACAATGTGGTTGAATTAAGTGTGGCGAAAAATTAGTTATATCCTGATATAACTTGAGTTTGAACATTTATTTACAGAATGGATAACAAAATCTTATATTGTTATGATTTAGGATGGCCCGTAAGCAGTTGCAGTTTGGGTGAAATATATTGGGGATTGCTGGAGTTATAGTTACACAGGGTAATACAAAAAATGTGATATTAGGTGGCCCATAAGTAGTTGTATAGGTGATTGAAATTGAGGACGGAGTAGAATTATAGTTTTACTGGGTAGGTCAAAAAATATTATTTATTATATAGGGTGGAGCATGAGCAGTTACATCCTACTATAAGGCACAACTGAAACATTAGGCTAAGCAAAATTATAGTTATACAGCGTGTTTGATAGAAAACGTTAAATATTAAAATAAAGGGTGGAAAGAAATTATACTTTACAAGTTGGCTAAAAAATTGTCAGAAATAATTCTTGCATAGACTAGACCATAAGCAGTTGCATGGAGTAGAGTTATAGTTAGGTATTTAAAATAATGTTATATTGGGTGACAAATAAATAGCTGTATATACAGGATGGTTGCACTATGGAGTGAAGTCGAGTTACAGTTATACAAGGTGGTTCAAAAAAATGTTAAATAAAATTATTATATAGAGTGACCCATAAGGAGTTGCAGTTTGGCTTAAATATATTTGAAACCGGTGGATTTATAGAGTGGTTCAACAAAGTTAGAAACAATTGTTATATAGGATAGTCCATATGTTTCATAAGCTATTTCTTTTTGCAAAGAATTGTACATTCCATACGCCGGTGAAACCACGGGTAACGGCTAGTTATACATAGGTATAGATTGTTATAACGTTTAATTTGATATTATGGAGTTCTCTCAAAATTAATTACTGAACAAACAAAACGTTTAGCAAAAACTTATTTCCAGTCTTTACGACTGCGAAAGAAAAAAGAAAAAGCCATTTCTTTCGAGAAATAGAAACGTTATACAGACAAGGACACTACGAAAACAACCGCTAGTAACTGGAATAGGGTGTAAATGCAGCCCCACGGCAGGAGCAGGACAGTCGTGGTTTAGCTGTATGATGTGCAACTGACTCATGGTTGTAATTTCTCCTGGAAATATTAGTCATAGGAAAATAGTGGAGGTTTGTGAATTTTTTGTGTGGAAATAAAGAAGATTATTTTCAGTGCAAAAATTGTTTTTGAACCCATGAACCCACAGCAAATTTATGACTATATATAATATATATATATATATATTAATATATATATATATATATATATATATATATACATATATTATATATTATATATATATATATATATATATATATATATATATATATCGCAAATTCTAGTGAGACTTGGAGAGTGGCCAGATTGTGACTACTAGCAAATGAATTCTTAGTTCTTAGTGTCTTTTTGATTATCGTTGTCACTTTTTCATTTCATATATATATATATATATCATATTTATATATATATATATATATTATATTATATATATATATATATATATATATATATATATATATATATATATATATACTAATAATCTTCAACAAATCCTTCGACAAAACGGTTATCACCCGGACCACATTGCGCGTATAATTCATCAATCTCAACAACCACCAATCACACCAACCCCGTCAGAAACAGACCAACAACATCGAAAAGCCAACCTTCCGTACATTCGAGGAGTCACTGACAAAATAGCACGGATTTTACACCGACATCAAATAAAGACTGTCTTCAACATCACTCAAACTATAGACAACTTAACCGGTAACCCCGAAGACAAAGTACCTAACGAGGATCGAGGAGTTTACGAAATTTCATGTTGCGATTGCCCACAAAGCTACATCGGTCGTACCAATAGGCGCGTTAACCATCGAGTATATGAACACTCTCTGTCAGTTCGTAAAAAAGATCCGACTTCAGCTCTCGCGCATCACCATATTCAAACAGGGCACTCTATCAACTTCGAGGACAGTAGGACTATCATATCTCTCAATTCTCTTAGGGCATCCACTATTCGCGAAGCCATCGAAATCGAGAAAAGATCTAAACAGACGCGATGACAGCACTCGCCTTCCCGCAGCTTGGACCTCCGTAATTGCCAAATTAAACAAACCAGACACGCCCCCAACACCCAACCAATCACCTCACAGCCCCTTCATCACGTGACATCCCCTCTTAATCGACCGATAACTATAAATAAAAGAAGCAGCGCAGATTCACCTTCAGTTCAGTTACCTAGTGACTCTTGGGGAGTAGGCAGGTTGAGGCCCCCGTTCGATCTAGAGTCTGAAACTCTTTTTCATTTTTGTCTCTTGATAATGGCTCCGAAGTAGGAGTCGAAACGTCGAGTATTTAATAAATTCAGACGCGGTTCTCACCCGGAACCTAGCTTAGTTCATAATAATGGCCGCGGAAGGGGTATATATATATATATATATATATATATATATATATATATATATATATATATATAGTTTTATGAAATTCTTGACGTTTCAGCTTCTGCATTGGAACTACCCTAAAGACGCAAAAACAGAAGAAATGAAAACAGGAAATTTAAACAGCTCCGTAATATAGAGTTTTCTGAACTTATTGTGAATGTATCAGAACGAGGGATGCTATTTAAAAAATTATATGGGTGGTGATAGGTTCGATGGAGAGAGCATAGGCATAGGACTACGATACTGGTAGGTAAAAGAACACAATACCGAACAGCACAGTGAACCAAGACGCTAATGCCTAAGATTGAGTAATGATGTAGCAGGAAGCACGGCCGCATTAATTATGGTACAACCCAGTTACCCATTGAGCACGAGATCTTTAAGAAATATCTAAAGAAAATAGGGAAAACTACAGACGACATATGTAGCATTGGGATGAGGAACGGGAAGAAATAGTTTTAAGGGAAATACAAGCGTGACTGGCGGATGTTTATGAAAACAGCAGCAATTCGTCTTTAGGAGGAGAAAGTACGGGTTTTGAAGTGGCTGTTCCTGGCTCGAGTCTCAAACTGCGGTGTCGTGATAGACCAATGCGCAGCATGTGCGTAAATCATTTTCACCGACAAAAAGTATTCCATGGTGTTGTGTGTATCTGGCTGCTAATTTTCTTGAGGTGGGAAGACAGTTACTTTCGTCACATAGTTCTATGTTTCAACAGTCTTTGCTAAATGCTAATGTAAGTATACCGTATGAATACTTGATGGTCTGTAAGAACTGAAGAAGAACTGACATAAGTGTCCATAAATTGGATATTAGATACATGATTTTAACAGCAAATTCGTGGAATTCAGTTACTTAAAGGCAAAATACTTTTTTTATTTGTTTTTTGCTCCTGATATGTAAAGCACTGAAGGAATCGTAACATGGTCAATCGAATAGTTGGGGAGAAACCAAAAAACTTAAAATTGAACATTTACAAGTCATAACTTTGTTGTGTATAAAACTTGAATATGCCGCAAACTGAAAGTTTATGATGCTGGGATGAATCCAAGCTCGGTACAGTCGAATAAGAAGTTCTTACAGAAATGCAATTATAACAAGAGAATATGCAAAATACAAAATATGCCAAGAATATCTTGGGAGTTCACTTTAATTTGTCTATCATTAGAATTTCAATAAAAATTCGTAAAATTAGTTAAAAACGCTTGTGACTATTGCATCAGGGAGAGGAGTACTCTACCTCTGGAGAGGGGAGTATTGGCAGTTGTAGGTCTGAATACGGAAGAGGAATTAAATACTCGCACGGCAGATTGTGTAATATTAGGCACCATAATTGCAGGAAGTAATATTTATACTATTTTTTTATATAAAATCTCAAACTCCCACGCGCACGAAATGTTGCCTTTCAGGATTCAATTTTAATGTATTAATAATTTTCCCATAAAAGTAAATTTTATATTTTACTCATATAGTGGAAATACATTGCATGAAACTATAAATAATTCTATCGTACCCAATTCATCTATTTTAAAAAAATGTGCTAATGGCCTTGAATATAACAAGTTTTGACTGTTTTAAGGAAATGAACATTTTTTGTTAGTTTTTCTGGACGGAAAACGCTTCGATCAGGACCTATCAAACACAATAGAATGTTTTCATGAATTTGGTGTTAAAATCAAGTCACTTATCATCTTTAAATTATTACTGAAGTAATGGCCTAAGCGGTTTACTGCTAAAATCTATGTTCAATTATAGGACAGTTTTGATCTTGCGTCTTGTTCTTTGAGGTCTTGGTTAGGCCGATTGTTATCTAATGAGCGTTGAAAGATGTCTTGACTTGATTTATTTTTCGAATTCATGCTATTGTCCGTAACTATTCGAATGTAAGTCTTTGCACTCTCAATGTCGAATTCTGTTAAGCAGTGTTCCTATAGACAGTATATGATAACCTAACATTATTGATCTTGGTTATGAAGACTACAACGATAAAACCCCAAATGAGATAAAGACGTACCATTCTGTAAAAGGTGTCGTCCGCTAGTTTTGACACAACCCTCAGCAATAAGCGAATATCTACATAATCCATATTTATGTCATACATAAGTTACAAGGGGCTTTAACTGAAATACCTACCTGCCATTCCACCAGCAAATAACATTCGCAATGTAGACACAGGAGCAGCATTTTCATTTCTCGTTAATAATTCATATGTAACAAAATAAGATGTAAAAGCAGGAATTTCTCTAGTAATGGTTATTCCAAGTCCTTTAAATACCCCTTTAATCCCAGAACTAGCATATATTTTCTTCAGACAATCCAAAGAACCTTTATTTCTTCCTTCTGCTACCTAAAAAATAACTACAATATATCTTTGGGATTACTTAAAACAAACATATATAGGTATATATAAAGTTGAATTAAGTCAGAAGTTCTTATGGAGAATTTACAATAATTACGTGGTTTAATTATTATGAAATTATTTAAAAGCGAAACTCACCTGCAGCCTCGATTTAACCAATTCCATAGGACTAGATATAAAGCTTTGAAAGAATCCAGCTGCTGCCCCTGCAAAGGCATGCGATCGCAAGGAATCGGAATCGGTCATTTGTCTCTGTACATTTCCGTAAACACCAAAAACAATAGCGTTAATACCAGCAACACCAAACAAAGGGCTTGAAACTCCTCGATACAAGCCTGTAATACCGTTTTTCATTAACAAAGTACGTAGGCAATTTAGAGTGCCGGAGTACTTTGGATTTTTGGCATCCTGGGTTTGAAGATGAACTTTGACAGTATCCAGTGGGTGTCCAACTGCTACACCAGCCATTCCTAAATACAAAGAGATTGCTTTTCACTTCCAATACATAAAAATAAAATGATATTTCGTCACATTCACACGTTTGGTGTTCCGTTTCATTAATTAATACTAAAAATGATTTCACAATCCACTTTATATATTTTAATACTTAAGAATTAGTGAGTGCTTGAAGCTCAAAAACTAAATTTCCATTTTTCTTAGCCATACGTACGATGCAACAAAAAACTTATTTAAAATTAAATCATTACCCTGTATATTGTAATTTGATTTTTTACTCAAAGACACCGTGAATGGTTTTACAGAAAACCAACAAATCTATCTTACTTGTATTTTACGGACTAATAAATTAGAGTCGCTTAATATCAGCTACTGAACTTCCCAAATTTAGGCAAAGCCCCCAAAATACACCCTGCCACAGAGACTTGAATTTAAAGTTCCTCAAAATAACGTCGTAGAAAATGAATTTGTGGTCTGCTCTGGACGGCGGTCGAAATATTTGAGAAAAATTGTTTACATAAGGTCAATTTCCACCCTTATTTGTGTAATTTTCCTTCAACCTTAAACGACACAGCACATAAGGTGATAAGGTATTATATGTTAATCAATAAAAAACAACAAATAAAATGAGAAAAATATGGTTTGACAACCACACTCAAAAAACAGCCGAATTAAGAACCTCTGCCTTTTTGAGATAGGTTGAAAATCAATCATTTTCAAATTTGCGTTTGATTATAATTCTATTATCAATGACAAAATTGAAATGTTTTCGATTGTTTTTCTTTGCTTTCGAATGATTCACTGTTTTCCCTTCTTCTTCAAGGTAGCCCTAAGGCTGTCATGGTCCTGATCTTTTTGACCTTAACGACCTAACTGGTTCATTACTATCACATCATCAGCGTCTTTATGACTTATTATATTACTGGACTAATTTCAAATTTGAATTTTTTTTTCTAATCTAACATAAAAACATACATGCGGCTGCTCCATCAACTTAACCCGAAGTCACACTGCTTTTCTAATTTATACCTAAGTTACGTTTGACAAAATGTGAGGTCAGTATGAATTCAGCATTTTTAATATTAACTTATTTGTGTTGGTAATTCCCAAAAACTTGAATTGCAATAATACCTTAAGACCACACTCTAGGCATAATACGCATCCACTACTAGAAAAAGTTCATTTAAGAATCAATAAACTTTGGGATTGAATAAAATCAGAATGGAGTATTACTTATAAATGTATGTAATCTAGACCAATACCAACGATTATGGTAAAATAAAAGCCAAGTAAAACATAAGTATTTGCTGTGATACAAGAGCATCCCCAGGCAGGGGAACAGGGGGGCAGTTGCCTAGACTTGACTTGCGGATAATTGGCGCTTCCCTATACCTATGTCAAACAAACCATATAATTGCGCCTCCCCTCCCCAAAATAATAAAAGCCACAAACTACAAATTCAGGCAACGCCCTTGCTGTGTTATTTATTTGAAAAGTAATAACTTTTCTGTGAATCACAATTGCATGTATAGAAATTTCATGCAATTTAAATACGTATTAAGAAAGTGTTCAACAACTATTAAATATTAAGCAAATAATAATTGACATTTTTTGGATTGATAGATAGATATGAATATTATTCTCATACCTCCAATACATCCTGCGAAAAAATCAAGAGACATGACCAGGGCTTTCGATATGGTAGACGTCAACAAACACTGTTAGCTTCCAAGGTGTAGACAGATATCTCTTCTTATGTTGGCAATCAAAAATGGTAAAAAACCTAATATTGTATTGTGAATCCATGTACTGCTTCAATTATATCTAAAATAAATAGTCATAATTATATTTTAATAATTTAAAATGAACATAACTGACAATACATTCATCGTCCTAACATCTTTGTACTTATAGCTATATGCACTTTTAATGATCATGAATTAATTTCGTAATATCACATTATTTTTGTTTATATTCGGTTATTGATAATCCAACTAATTCATTATCTGCTTGGTAAATTCCAAGCAACATATAACAACATTGCCGAGAGTTAATTAAAGAAAATGATAAGAGAAATATTACGCAGATGATTTTTTAATATAATACTAAAGTAAATAAAATAACACCCAGATTTTACATACAAATTAATTACAACTGACAATTTAATGTATGTAGTTAATTAAGTAAATGATATTTCCTTCTATTAGAAAATTTAGAACAAATACTGACCAATTTTGTTCGTTTCAATCGCCGCTTCAACCCCTGACAGTAAACAAAACAGAAAAATTCTAAAATCAAAAAACACAAACAGTCATAAATGATAAAGAAAGCAGAAATAAAATTTCTGGCTAAAAATTATTTATTGTCCTATTAAATAATATCTGTCTTTCTGTCAAAATCATATCCAGTTTTTCCTCCTATCATTTCTGTGGAAACTAAATATAATTCGTTCATTCTAATTTTTATCAGAGCCTCTGAGAACTAAAAACTAACCCGCAACTGAAACACAAATGTAATCAAATCAAATAAAACAAAGTTCTTTAACACCAATATATAATTTTAGTGAGAAAAATAATTGACATTATTAAATTTCAGTTAGAATGTCAAAAGTCTGGTATTAAACATTGATACAAAATTCAATTGACGTACCTTCCATTGCGATAAATCACTTGTTACAACAGAAGTCCGATATTGGAAATGTTTAAAATATTACTAATTAACTAATAATCCGTTAACAGTGTTTATCTCTTATTAATAAGCATTAAAGATTATTGGCGCATTAATTAATAACTGAGCACGCAAGAATGTTTAGATATTGCAAAAATTTAATACGGAAATAAATAATAATAAAAGTCTCCCATGTGAAACATATTTTTTAGTATAAGACCATCATTTTTATAATTATTAAGAATAGGAGTAGGTACCTACATATATCTCGACCTTTCTATCTGCAGATGTACTGAAATTTTCACCTTCCACTCACAGTTTACAATTTAAATTCAGAAAACGGAACAAAATATTCCGAGCTACCTAAATAAAAATGGGAAAAAACAAAACAATAACTCTTTTGAATTCTAGCACAAATTATTTAGAGTTTTGTCAAACTAGTTGGAAATGTAGAATTTTCCACTACTTAGATATTTCTTGCTGATTAAATAATATTTCAGTGACTAATTTAATAAAATGCATAGACCGGTATCCAAATTTCTTAGGTTTTTCCGGGTACCTATCAAAATTATTTCCGGGAATTCATCCGCGTAATTGTTAACATTTTCATTTCACCATAATTCCGGGAACGGATTAGTTATCAACTACGCTGATGAATTCTTGGAAAACAACTGTTACATATATATATATATATATATATATATATATATATATATATATATATATATATATATGCTTAAAATTATTGACCGAGATTACTTACTGTGAGGTACGTATGTAGTCTTGGGGTGTAGAGGTCAGGTGGAAATGAAATCATTAAATTACAACTTTCCGGGTAAATTATTAATTAATATACAACACCGAAACGTCGTAATTTAATGATTAAATTGTTTTAGTTCACCTCTACACCCAAAGACATATAAACATGTGTCCTTTTTCAACAAATATTTGTTGAAAAAGGACACATGTAAGTCCGAAACGTTCATCTAAAATAAACATATGTTGACCAAAAATCAAGATTTAATTTAAACTCATAGTATAATCACTGGTCAAAGAACCTTATATATATATATATATATATATATATATATATATATATAATGTTTCCAGTAACCTGTCAATTTGGTAAATTGACAGACATGCCATTTTCTTCATTAGGTTTTTACATTAGTAGACGCTTAAATAAAAAATGTGCAAATCAAGAAAATTTAAATAATGAATTATGTTTTTTGTCAATTTATTTTGCCGTGTGGAAACGCTGTATGATGGTATCTGTTCAGACAATCAGGAATCCGGGCAATTTGTCGAAATTGACCTACTGCACTTTGTTCCCCATTCACAATTTCAAACAATTATCTGTTGGAGGAAAAAACTGAGGAGAGAAGAGCCTAATGAACAAATAAACTAATCAAAGTACTCCTCAACAATCTTTCCAAAATTACTTAAAATATAGTTATATTCAATTTTATTTATTTTATAATGTAGTGTACAACTGATTAAAACATTTTTGATCGCAAAATTGTTCTTTGTAAGCATAATTCTAAACCCGGTGAAGTCAAATAACAAATAACTGAATAACTATCGAGTGCGCGCACTATTGAAGTTAATGAATTGTATCTTATATTATCAAAACTCAATATCAATCAGAAAAGATTGATTTTAAGTGAAGTTTTTGTTCGTTCTTACAATATTTGCTAGATTTTCTTTTGGCCCATATATATATATATATATATATATATATATATATATATATATATATATATATATGTATATATATATATGTATATATATATATATATGTTATATAGAAATTTAATAGACTCTTTAAAATAATAAATTCTATATTATATTTTATAACATTGTAATTCATAACACATAACAGCTTTTTTCTCATAATGTAATATTATACTTTTCTTTCAAATTGTCACGTAGCAGATCTCATTTCATATTTTAATCTTTCATATTAAATTACTTTCGTCTCGTATAGCTAAAATATGCTCATCTGCTGTTTTAACTTCACAGAATTTCATTGTTTAAGTTTATATAGAGTCAGCACATATTTATTATAAATTGTTATTCACGACCTTCAGTCCGGCAGATGATTTTCCTTACTCATAGTCTTAATATTATTGTACTCAAGTTATCAAGTATTAAAGTTTGTTAAATAATAAATAATTTTTTTAAAAAGTCATTTTGAAAAGAAGTGATATAAAAAGTGGCGCAGTCAGTAGGATTCCAGAACGTTACTAGAACCGGCGAACGAGCTTAACTGGTAGCGGCGGATCCTAATCCCTTGAAGGAAGAAAGAACCTCTCGAGACGTCCCAACTGTAACCGTAGAACAAGGCAACTAACTACAACTGCAGAACACGGCAGCATCGATGTTCCATTTAATGTGAGTACAAACAGGAATCATCTCGCAATTTTTAATTTTACCAATAATTTTGATTTTATTTTTATTTTTCTTTTCGGACGACCAAAAACCCGAACCATATTTTTAACCATACCAATTTTATTTTTGTACCTTATATTTTTGAATTTCTCGATTTATTTTATTTTATTTTTACCATATTTTGTTTGCAAACAGTGCACACTAACTATTTTCCTCCATTCCGTTTTATTGTTTTTGTAACGATTTGAAAAATTTACTGCATATTAATCGATTTATACATTTATTTGAACAAATTTTATTTTTGCTTTTGAAATTTTCAATTCTCCCATTTAATAAATTTAAAAATGGCACAACAATCTCCCAGAGACGGCTCTGAACCCGAGCCCTATCGGCTATCCGAAATATTCTCTATCGTCCAGAGTTCGAAGGAGATCAGATCTCCTTGGGAACATTTATTAATGCGTGCGACTGTGCTTACAACATGTCGACGGGCGATCAAAGATACCTTTTACTTATCCATATTAAAAATAAATTAAAAGGCAGAGCGGCCCAACTAATAAATTCGCGTAGCCCCGCGTCTTATTTAGAATTAAAACAACTCTTGAATCTTCATTTCGGAGATTCCAGGGATTTGACGTCCCTGATACAAGATCTACAACGCCTTCAGCAACTATCCAACGAGTCACCACTTACTTTCTACAACCGGCTACAAGTCCTAACAGCAAAAATGCACGCCAATATTCAAAAGGCATCCAATTTAAACGCAGACCAAAAGGTCGCACAAACAAGTCTAATAGACACTATGGCGCTTAACACCCTTCTAACCGGGTTAGAACCGCGTCTCGGACAAATCATCCGTGCCGGCAATCCAAAAGACCTTTTAGAAGCCAATGTAAGAATCAGACGCGAACTCCAGTTATCGTACTTTGAGAATCAGAAAACTACAAAACAAATTCCCCCGAGGCCCAACCAATCGTTCCGAAGGCCTAATCCTCCAAATAATAAGTGCTTATCTTGCGGTAGATTCGGACACATCACCTCCGAATGTCGTTCCCAAAATTACCAAGCACCCGTTTACAATAACAATAACGGTAACAACAATTACATGAGACCAAACCCTTTCGCTAATAACGGTTCCCAAAATCAGCCTCCACAATTTCGGCAAAATCAACCTCCACAATTTCGGCAAAATCAGACCCCACAATTTCGGCAGAATCAGCCAACTTTCAGGCAAAATCAGTCACCTTTTAGACCAAATCAATATCCTCCTAATCAATCAAGACAATTCCAACAAAATATGCAACAACCTCGTCAGTCAGTGATTCAAAAGAACCCTAATTTCCACCAGAATCCAAACAGGGCACATCATTTAAGTTGCACAAATTCTTTCGATGATTACAACGATTATTATACAGCTAATAATCACCCATATGAGGATTATCATACAGCTGATAATCAAAGAAATTATGACTATTATACAGATAATAGTTATTCATACGACACAGGAAATAACAGCTATCATACTGCTGATAACTTCGGCGAACAAACTGATGATTTAGACCCACTAGAAAATCAAAACTACCAGGATTTTCTTTCTCTCCCAAATCCAGTTCATCCACCGGACATAACAACCAACATCACATCACAAATACAAACAATGAATTTAGACGACATGAATCCGAACGTAAACTTCCCGGAACAAACGTTCCTGTAACGACTCTTCACACTGTCAACCCCAAAAACTTATACTACATAAACGACGCTACTGGTCAATACAAATTGCTTATAGATACAGGCGCAGGAATTTCAATTTTCAAAGAGCAAACTGTCAAAAACTTTCCTCAAAGATTCCAAGAACATGTAATTATTCAGGGCATCACTGATCAAAAAATTTCAATTTCCCAGTCAACCCTTGTACCATTTGCTCCTGGTAACCCCCACAAGGTTTTTATTTGTAATCTTGACATCGACTTTGATGGCATTTTAGGTTTGGAACATTACGAATGCGTAATAGACTTAAAATCTAAGCAACTTAGAACAAATTTTAAAGATATCGCTCTTCACAAGGTCCCTACCTTGCCTTCTTCAGATATCGCATCTCCAACAATTCCCAACACACAAAAACCCAATAATTTTCCGAACTATATTTCTATAGAACCCCGCACCGAAAAAGTATGTAAACTGCGATGTCACCTTGCTAATACCGACGCTGTTCTACATATTATAGAAAAAGAAAAAGTCAGATTACCCAATTCCTTGGTATATGTAAACCAAAATGGCGAATTCCTCACTTCAGTTATAAACGCCAACGCCATCCCAAAAACAATTAATTTCGACAACTTCACTATAGAACCCCTTACTCAAACACAACCCTGCTTCAATTTTAACTCTTATGACTCTGAACCAATTGACAGAAACTTATTAATTCGACAACAACTCAGGACAGATCACTTAAACGTTGAAGAAGAAGATATGATTACGAGCCTTTGTCTAGACTTTCAAGACATATTTTTCTTAGAAGGCGACGCATTATCTTTTACGAACGAAATCAAACATTCGATCGAGACAAATAACTCCAGACCCATCTATACCAAATCTTATCGGTACCCGCAGGTCCATAAAGAAGAGGTTAAAGAACAAGTCAGTAAAATGCTTGATCAAGGCATCATTCGTCATTCTATCTCCCCTTGGTCTTCCCCATTTGGGTTGTTCCCAAAAATTAGACGCCTCAGGCAAACAAAAATGGCGTGTCGTCATTGACTACAGGAAACTGAATGAAGTCACAGTCGACGACAAATACCCCTTGCCAAACATCTCCGATCTTTTAGATCAACTTGGCAAATGCCAATATTTCTCGACTTTAGATCTCGCCTCCGGTTTTCATCAGATAGAGATCGATTCTAAAGACATTCCCAAGACAGCATTTTCAGTCGAAAACGGCCATTACGAGTTTGTTCGTATGCCGTTCGGTTTAAAGAACGCCCCGTCCACATTCCAACGTGTCATGGACAACATCCTCCTCGGAATACAAAATGAACGTTGTCTAGTATACATGGACGACATCATAGTATACTCCCCAACGATTCACGAACACATTTCCCGGTTGACCGAAGTCTTCAAACGTCTTCGCACATCAAATCTTAAGATTCAACCCGACAAATGTGAGTTCTTAAGAAAAGAGGTAGCGTATCTTGGTCATCTAATTACGCAACAAGGTGTAAAACCGAACCCCGAAAAAATCAGTTGTATCCAAAACTTCCCAGAGCCAAAGAACCCGAAAGACATCAAATCTTTCTTAGGATTGGCCGGATACTATAGAAGATTTATTCCCAATTTCGCTAAAGTGTCCAAACCTTTAACAAAACTGCTTCAAAAAGACACTAAATTCTTCTTTGATTCCGATTGTAAGGCAGCATTCAATGATTTAAAGAAAGCTCTCATCTCAGACCCCATCCTTATTTACCCAAATTTTGAAGAACCTTTTCTTCTCACCACAGACGCCAGCGCTTTCGCGATTGGTGCAGTCCTTTCACAAGGCCCAGTTGGAAAAGACCTTCCGATTGCTTATGCCTCCCGCACTTTGTGTGCCGCCGAAACCAGATATTCCACCATTGAAAGGGAATTGCTTGCCATTGTGTGGGCAGTCAAAGCCTTCCGTCCTTATTTATTTGGTCGTAAGTTTACTTTAATTACCGATCACCGCCGCTTACGTGGCTTTTCTCGATCAAGGATCCAGGCAGTAGACTTGCCAGATGGCGACTGAAGCTGGAAGAGTACAATTATAAAATTGAACATAAACCAGGCAAGATAAACAGAAACGCCGATGCTCTCTCGCGAATTAAAGTCAACCACTTCCAACAAATCGCGAATTTTCAGTCAAAAATCCATGCCTTCAATGACACCGACTCAGAAGACGAACCCGAACCAGAACCTGAACTTACTGACGAACACCTTACTAACGAATTTAATAAATTTGTTGACTTATATAAAACAAGATCAATAATTGACTATTCAAAGATCGAAACCACTAATTCCCAACTTCTGGACAAATCCCATAAACAAATTATTTCATTTTTCTGGCAAAACAAGTTAACTGATCTACACGAACGAATCATGGACGATATTTTCGAAGAAGATATCACATTCGAAAACAATTCCATCAACACCTTCGCAAGTAAATCAGTTAAAGACCGCAAATACTTTATAATCCCCTTGCCATTTGACCCTGAAATAGTCGTACAATTTCTGTTCTACATTATTTACAAATCACGAGATAAATTCGATCTTGAAACCACATATTACGTCGAAAACAACTTAGAACTCCCAATCCTTGAAACCTTTTCTTATGTCTTTGCAGACAAAGACATTAAATTAAAAATATGCCAAAACGTCATAACTACACCCTCAGAGGATGAAATACCTCAGATTTTAGAACATTACCATCAAGGCAAAAACAATTTGCATCGCGGAATTAATGAAACAGTAAGGCGAATAAAAGAGAAGTATAACTGGACCGGTTTGACAAAAAGCGTTGAAAATTTCATCAAGTCATGCGAAATTTGTCAAAAAGTTAAAATATGCCGAAAAATTTGAGTTCCCCTCTAGTCATCACAGAAACGCCGAAAACACCTTTCGAGCGAGTCAATATCGACATCTTTGAATATCCCACTCGAAATTATGCTCTAACAATTAGAGACGAGTTAACGAAATTTACACAGGCATATCCTATAAAGGATAAAACGGGAAAAAACTGTCGTTAACACACTCATCCTTTATTTTCAACACTACGGCACTCCGTTGAGAATTCACTGTGACTACGGTCGTGAGTTCGATAACGTATTAGTAAAAGACCTCTGTGAACTCTACGAAATAAAGTTAACTTTCTCTAGTGTAAGTCACCCACAATCAAATGGTTCCCTTGAACGCTTCCATGCGACACTATCGGAAATGATCCGGGCAAATATCGCCGAAAATCCAAACGAACACCCATTTAATGTTCTGCCATACGCAGTCATATGCTATAACAACACCAAAAATAAGACTCATGGTTTCACTCCTTACGAGTTGATTTTGGTCACACCTCGAGTAGACCACCGGAAACGCTTTACAACCAAAAGAACCTCATTTCCAAGTACGTTAGAGATCTTAATAACCGTATGGAATATTTTTACAAATTAGCGCGAGCCAAAACCGAACAACAAAAAGAAAAAGCCAAAGCACGTTTCGACCAACATGTACCCGAAAATCGACCCACTTATAACATAGGCGATAAGGTATATTTAAAAGAATCCCAAATTTCAAGTAAGTCACAAAACAAATTTAATGGTCCTTTCCAGATAACTGAACTTTTCCAAAATTCTGCAACTCTTCTAAACCCCGAAACGAATCAATCTACAAAAGTAAATTTTGACAGATTGAAACCGTATTTTGAATAGAAATTACTTTATTTCAGACTACTTGGACTCTTCACAATCGTGACGTCCCAATTTTCAATAACTCCTATAAACAACACAGTAGGACTCTTCTTTCATGAAGAAGGAACTGTCAAAATATCAAATGATAAATGGACCCTACTTGTCTACAAAGATCTTCACCCTTTCGTTGACGCAATTGCCAACAATGACAACATTTTGAACACTTTAATTGATACTATCCACTCAAACTTAACTACCCGTATGACAGTATTTAAACCTCAAGTACAAACTCATATTAGCCTCCTAAAACAAATATCTGACACAGTAAACTTAAAATATCAAGAGATATTCGCAGACACTAAACTTTACAACTCCAAGAGGCAGAAACGAGGACTTATTAACGGTATAGGAACAATTTGGAAATCAATAACTGGAACTTTAGACGCCAGTGATGGTGAATACTTTAATGACTGTATCAACAAGATAACACATGACGAACAGCAAATTGAAAATTTACTAAAGAACCAAATTTCAGTAACGACTTCTGTAATCAAAAACTTCAATGTAACAGTTCAGAAACTCCAAATAGACGAAGAAACGTTTAATAAGGACATTGCCAAAATCAAACAATCTATCATGTACATTTCAGACGATCTTGCATTTTTCGAAGCATTAGTCAAAACATTAGACCTATGCGAATCATTAATGGAAAGCTATGTCTTTATCCAAGACGCCCTAAATGATGTATTGTCAGCAATATCTTTCGCTCGTATTAAAATGTTACACAGTTCAATAATAAACCCGCCGATTTAGTCGAATCTCTTCAACTTGTTTCTCAATCTTTGCATAAAAATAATTTACCTTTATCAATTTACGCCCATAATATTGCACAATATATTGACATTATAGAGTTAGAAGCATTTCAGTTAGATACAAAAATAATTTTCGTTTTGAAAATTCCTTTAGTGAATCCTGAAACATTTATCCTTTATCGTTTATACCCAATCCCCATTCTGGACGACCGAACAGGATTCCATCATATTTTACCAACCATAACTAAATATATCGCGAAGAATGATGATTCATTGTTGTATACCACATTTCGGAACTTGGACAATTGCAAACCCTTAAGCCGAGTTCAATGGATATGTTCAGATGTTCTTCCGTATCCTATTGACAGCGATTCCATCTGTGAGGCCCAGCTTTTGAAACAGTCCACCTTTCTTCCAAAAGTTTGCCAAACTTCGATACTGTATGCCAAAGACTACAATGTTTACGAAATCAGTTCAAATGTATGGCTAATTTCTGTTCCGATCTTCTACCAATCACCATAAAGTGTAGCGGCAACAACGTTGTAACCAAAACTATTGCAACCAATTCAATCCTCCAATTGCAATCAGACTGCAATGCATTCATCGGCAATACTCGAATCCATTCAAAAAGGTTAATTGATGATTCCCAAAATATTACATACAAGAGCCATCCAGTTCAAATACCCTACAACTGCTGTGAATCCATCCCACCGAAAAAGTACGTTCCAGATCTGAAACCCCTCAGATTAAACAAGATCGACGACGACGATCTCAACATAGCGCAACACAAGCTCACCAATATTCCGAAGAATTAGACAAATTAATAAACCAACCGTTTATTAAAAAACATACATCTTGGTTCACAATTCTAACCATTACTTCCATCATCGCATTAATACTTTTGTACATTTTCTACAAGTGCAAAAGCAGAAGGAAGTCCAGACTACTAGCCATAGCCACCACGAGTGATGACCCGCCATCACCTCCACCAATGCGAAGTCGAAGCGAAACCAGACGCTTCAGATTCTTCCCAGAAGACGCCCAAGCCTCCAACTCCAGGAACCCATAGAAGAAGATGAACTTAAACCAATGGTCTGAAAAGTTGAAGCATAGCATCAACTTTTTCGGGATAAATGGAGTTGTTATATAGAAATTTAATAGACTCTTTAAAATAATAAATTCTATATTATATTTTATAACATTGTAATTCATAACACATAACAGCTTTTTTCTCATAATGTAATATTATACTTTTCCTTCAAATTGTCACGTAGCAGATCTCATTTCATATTTTAATCTTTCATATTAAATTACTTTCGTCTCGTATAGCTAAAATATGCTCATCTGCTGTTTTAACTTCACAGAATTTCATTGTTTAAGTTTATATAGAGTCAGCACATTATTTATTATAAATTGTTATTCACGACCTTCAGTCCGGCAGATGATTTTCCTTACTCATAGTCTTAATATTATTGTACTCAAGTTATCAAGTATTAAAGTTTGTTAAATAATAAATAATTTTTTTTAAAAAGTCATTTTGAAAAGAAGTGATATAAAATATATATATAAGGGTGGTCGTTAAAAATTAATTTTTTTGCGACGCCCCCTCGAAAACTTCCTTTTGATGAAAAAACACTCGGAAGATTTTCTTTTCCGTTTAAATTCAAAACAACACGTGCCTCTAGGCGATCTATGTCAATTTTTGGGTATGGGTATAATCATCTTTTTGGGAAATATTTCATGAAAAAACAACTTTATGCGAAATATAAAAAATAATAAAACACAAATCAATATAAAAAACAATATTTGATCAAAATAACAACAAATAACAGTTTAAATAAAAAAAATTGCCAGTTGATTTGTCTATTAAAATTGATATTTTTATTTTAATAATATATGAGTACAAACAATTTTTTAATATCTAGATTTTTTCACTCCAAGCGTCAAGTAAGCTTTCTTTCCCATTTTTAATGTTTTTTCTTCTGTAATCATCTAAGATTTGAATAAGGAATTGTACCCAAAAATTGACTTAGATCGTCTTGAGGCACGTGTTGTTTTGAATTAAAAAAGAAAAAGAAAATTTTCCCAGTGTTCTTTCATAAAAAGGAAGCTTTTGACGGGGCGTCGAAAAAAAATTAATTTTTAACGACCACCCTAATATATATATATATATATATATATATATATATATATATATATAAATATATATATATAAAATTTCCTTTGTCTGACGTGCCTACTTATATCAATAAAATGTCAATACTTACATACCTCAGTAATGGAATTTCTGAAACTAGTTGACATACTCCAACTGCGAAAAACTACAAAAACAATTGCAATAATTTAACAAATATATGTCAGTTATTACAACAGTGTGTACCAATCTTCCTACTCTAGAAGATTCTTCTTAGAAATATCGAAAAGTATTAACGACTTAAGCGAAAATGTAATTCAATCATCAGAGAACGAAAGGTCAGTGATAAGACAAATGTTATCAACGACCGTCTGTTATTGGAAAACAGTACGGGCACAAAAGGTTTTTGAAAAAGCTCAACTGTTCATTAGGGTATCTGCGAAATAATAAACGAGTCAATAGCGAACAATTAAGAATAGTCCAGTCTTCATTGCCGGAAAACAGTCAGGACCTAAAAGGTTTTAAAATAGACGAGTCAGTACCTACCAATTAAGAAAAGACTACTCCAATCTGAATTTCTGGATTTACAATATACCTAAGTCTTTAGTACAAAAAGCTAAAATTTAGTTATAATATGGGTTCTTCTATTTAATGAAATAAATTTAAAAATCCATTGCTTACATCCATACTACCAACGCCAAACAAATATTGGTAAATCGATGAAACACTCAGGAAATATTATATAACAATAAACAGAAAATACTAAAATACTAGTAGTAAACAAAAAGTACCTGACACCTTTAACTCACATAAGCTTAAAAAACAAGAAAATAGAAGAAATAGAATATTTTCAATACTTAGGAAGTATAATCAATATAGACTGGAGAGATTACAAAGAGATAAAATACAATATAGCAAGACAAAGTAGCTTTCCGTAAAACGAGGAAGTGGGTAACATGAAAAAATACCTCAATACAAAAAAAGAAACAAGTAGCGAAAACGTTCATGTGGAGCATCGCATTGTATGGATGTGAAAATTAAACGATCTCAAAATATAAAAGGAAAAGATTAGAAGCGTGCGAGATGTGGAGCTACAGACGAAAATTGAAGACCATTTAGACATAAGCATATCACAAATGTGGAGGTATTACCACAGGTCGATGAGCAAGGACGAACTCTAACTAACAGACGACAAAAACGAAGAGACAAATTGATGGGACATATACTAAGGCAGAAGGGAAAAACGCGCCGAGACGAAGAAGACGTTGACTGCAGTACCTACCTGCAACTAAAAAGATTAGCTATAGACTGGAATCAATGGAAACTGAAAGTGCTAAACCAAACCGATCATAGCAATTGATAATTTAAAGAGAGAGTGAGAGAGAAAGAGAGAGAGTATTTTATCTTATATTTAGATAATGCATTTTCCATTAAATGGCCCCATTCCTACCAAATCCTGCCTCTTTATACAAGGTGACTTTCACCTAAAATAAACATCTCTTTACATTTTAAAGATGTGTATTTAAAATATTAAGAAATTTAATGCATTTATATTAGTTTGCTTGTACATTAATAAACAGGCAAAATAATCAGACCTCCTCAACAATCTTTCCGAAATCATTTGGCTATTTATTCGGTTAGGTTAGGTTTATTTGAATTCTTGCCTAGCTGCCTTAAGGTTTTAACTCTTTGAAATTCAATTTGCTCTCGGTAGTCAAGCTATTGGATATATGGATATATGGAGGGAGCTATAGTTAGTGTTACATTAGTTCTCAAATGACCACACTTGACAGTGGGCGATCATTTGATAACCATCTTTAATTGTCCAACGTCAAGATTGCCTATAGTTCCATAGTAAAATAAGTAGTCATTGTTGTAGATCAATATTGATTATTTTGTCGAGAATTTAATTATTTCATTAATATACTATTTTCAAATTTCGGACAATAGACAAGATATTAAAGATTGGAATTTTCATTAGGTTGTTGGTCATTTTGTTTAATATTTATGAACTCGATTGTAACTGCAGATGTAAGAAATTTTAGGTTACAAAGAAAAATCCGCCGATTATTATATCGAACATTTTACATAAAAACGATAAAATTTGTAATTTTAGGAAATATTTGGAAAAATAAATATAAACCTACAATAATATATAAGTATACAACAAATAATGTTGTCAATTATTTCTATACATTTAGGGATAGCAAGAGCCACGCCTAGTTTCCCTTTATCGCCTCAACTTGATTTCTTATATATACAAAAGAACCTCAATAATGACTAGAAATGACAAGTCTACACGGTTTAATAGCATAGTAAATGTGTGACTGCTTTATCTGCAAAGTAAAGTAACAAAATAATTGAGATCTAAGTGGTTGCTAAGTTCTGCAGAAAATCCTGAAATTAATTTATGAAAACAGTCTAAATAAAAAAATAAATTTAAAACACTATTTTGTTTTTTGTGCTACAACGATATTTGCTATTTAAAACTTTAATTTCTGAAATTGGAACAATCGAATTATTTACACAAGTCAGATAACGTAGAACAAATTGAAGCTTAAGATTTTACTTGCTTAGTTTTTACCGGTAAACCAAATTTTTAAAAGAATATGAAAACAGTAACTTGCATATAACATAAAGTTTATCTATTAACAACGGCTGTGAACACTTTGACACAAAACTAGACTTCTGTTTTTTTACATTTTGTTTTTTTTAACTCACTTTAGGCATTTGTAATTCGATTTATAATAATTTACATAACAAAAAACCGACTTCTGCTGACTTAAAATAAAAACCATTTAGAAACCGTATGCAATCAATCACTATTTTCAGACATATCTTCTATTTTATCTGGTATAATTCAATTGAAAATTTTAACGTATTCTTATTTCTCTCTCCCTCTCTCTCTTTCTCTCTCTCTCTCCCTCTCTCTCTCTTCCTCTCTCTCTCTCTCTTTCCCCCTCTCTCTTTCTCCCTCCCTAATTTTTATTCATTGTCTATATTTTCCAAATATATTTTAATTTTTTATTTGTTTTATTATTTGGACCACTTTTGTATATTGCATCCACACTGTATATGCTTCTGTGTATTGGTCAGCCCTATATAACTTATTGGTCTATCATTTTCTGAATCACCATGTACAACTATAATTCAACTCAACACAATATTACAACGGTCCTGATATCTTTAAAACCACCCTGTATTAGTATAAATCCTCTCCAGACTATTGACTCTGGTCTTTTTTTATGTTTAAATTATTCCTCTATACCAATGATTTTACTTCGCCCCATATGTCTAGCATTCTATTTATGCAACTGCTCATGGTATACCCTATATAAGAAAATTCACCTTTGGAACCACATTTTATGACTATAATTTTACTCTACCATTTATTCCAACCACCCGGTATATGCAACTGCTTCTAACATTTTTTAAACACATGTCTATAATTATACCCAGTCCTACATCCTATAATTCAAATATCCTAACTGCTTATGCCTATATAACAAATTTTGATACACCCTGAATAACAATAATTTTACCCCACCCTTACTTCAAACACCTTGTCTAAGCAACAATTTATATAACTTTTTTAAACGGCCCTTTATAACTTATTTTTCAACCATCCTGTATATTCAACTGCTTCTGATAATTTTTAAAGCCTTTTGTATAACTGTAATTATTATCCGTCTTATAACGCAAATATCCACTCTATATAACTATAATTTTGCTCCACTCGTATGTGCCACACAATACAATATTTTTAGAAACACCCTGTATAACTAATTCACTTCCAACTTATATTTCAACCATCCGATGTATACAACTGCTTATTTACCCCCTACTATTAGATGCACGCACGCACTCACCTACAACAGTACCTATACCATATAGAAGAGTTCGCGCACATAACTAATTTTCGTTTCGATAAACTAAGGGAATATTTTCTGACATTTCACGCAACTATAAGCCCCCTAACTTAACTTCGTCTCTAAGAAACTTACTTCAAACGAATTAAAAGGAAAACCATTACACCCTGTGCGATATACTTTCATGGCATATCTTGACATTTAACAAGATATTTATGATGAAAATTTAACATTTTCCTTGATGTTTACATTTTTTGCATATATTTTTCCGATTTTCAGAAAAATGGTAAGTTTTACGTTATAGAAAAATATACGGAATCAAGCCGGAACATATCTTTGTAGAATACAATTTATAATATTCAAATTTCTTGAGCGATTTTGGAGAAAACAGTGAAGATTCATTGAAATTCACTGAAATCTAGTCCCTTATTTACTTTTTTTTCTAATTTTCTGAAAAACCGTAAATCTCATGTTATAAACAATGATATGGGACCTTTCTGTAATGTTCCTTAATGTAACGCAGTTTAAATCATCAAAATTGCCCAAGCCATTTTTGAATAATAGCTTGTCATACATAAAACAAAATAATTTGCAGATGAATTAATAACCTCCTCCTTTTTGGAAGTCGGTTAAAAATGGGAATTTACCAACATAATTTATTTTTTCTTATCCTCCGCATTCACCAGAATTTGATGTACAAATACTACAATCTTTGTTTTTTAGTTCATTGAGTCACATTATTTTTTATGTCCTACTTGTACTAAAGTAATTCATTCTGTTCATAATTCTGTTCGTGTGTAAGGTAATGAATTTTTCCTATATAGCAAACATCAAAAAACAAATTTTGCATACAAAATAATTTAAAAAAATTCGCTTACACTAGTGTGCATATCAGGACCTTCACGATTGTAGACCGAGAGATCTGAATTAGAAGTTCAACCACATTTGCTGAGTCCTGCCTTCTAGAGTAGTGAAAGGTTCTATGAGGTACTTACAATTCAAGGAAAAGGGGATTTTCCTGTAAAAATCATATTATCCAAAACAAAAAAAGGAGGTGCTGCGACGATTACTGCCATGTTAATAAAACGATAGGTTACCATCGACTTTACCAAGAAAATTTTTTTGGCAGGAGGGTGGTAATGGGTTTAAGGATTGAAATCGATATATAAACATGTAAGAAACATTATTTATTTTTGAATTATTTTCCTGCCAACTAAATTAATCAAACATATTTATATCGAATACTCACTTCGAGGTGTCATTTTTTTTTGTAAGCATGGCAATATATATATATATATATATATATATATATATATATATATATATATATATATATTGTTTATGGTTAGGGAACCTTCATCAGTTGCGCTTCCCACAATTGAATGTCCTCTCGAACACTTCTTTATTTATATTCTTATCCCCTACGAGGCGTTATGCCAATTTTGTTTGGACTCAGAAAAACGTGTGTGAACTTCTAATTCAGATCTCTCGATCTATTTTAAGGAAATTAATTTAGCGGCCGGCCCATCGTCACAATTTAAACTGAGAATTACTTACCTACCACTATTACTGTTTTATGACAGTCTTTTCTTCAAATAAAACACGAGACTATTCGCGCATTTGTTCCTAGTTCCTAGATCTGCGTCACATTAATAAATCAGATCTATGGAAATTGGGCTCAAGGTTTTTGAGCCCAGCCAATCTTGACTAACAATAATTAGATCATTCTTCAAAATATCCATCACTAATTATAAAACTACAACTAGTTTTATGTACGAAAATTATAAAGTCATATGTAAATTTAATACAAAAGAAAATTGTGACTATTATAATAGTGCTATAACAATCATTTTACGCCTTGCTAAATTATATATATATATATATATATATATATATATATATATATATAACTCTGGCATACCAGAAGGGACCATCGATTTCCAGTATTTTCGGCCCTACCTATTTAAGGCTGATTGTCGTATGAGGCGGGCAGTTTGCAGTATGTGGGCGTGAATTAAATCGAGAGAGCGAAACGATCAGCTATTTCGAAAATAGTGATTTTATTTTACTAAAATAAAGACGTTTAAAGTGACTAAAGTTAGTCTGAATATTAGTGCATTTGAATCCGCGAAATCTGTTACGTTATATTTTTGCCGTAACTACTCAGTATAAATGAACGCGTTCAGGACCGGTCAAAATATTGCTTTTATTCGTCCGTTCCGTTAGCGATCGATAACCTACCGTTTGCGCGCTGATTTCGTCGTATTTATTGTTTTTCGTTCTGATTTATTTTGAAGGATGTTTGAATTGACCTGTTGAGACGAATTGATTTATCGATATTTTTGGTTGGCATTGTGTATTTCTTGACAGTTGTCATTGTCGTCAACAAGACGGGAAGTCTGTGGGGGTAGAAAATTGTGTGAGGTTAACTGGAGAAGTCGTGCAGTTGTTTTTAAGGGATTTTCCACTAGTATACTGGCTTTTGGTAAGCCATCCGAGTTCGGGAGTTATATGGATATCCCTACATTATTTTCCAGCATATTGTAGTACTGTTGATTAGTTGCTGGGATACTTCTCTCATGGAGGATTTGAAAACTTCTGTTGTTGCGTAATTCTTCAGAGTGGTCATGGTATTTGGGGCCACCCTCACAATGGAACCTTTGGTATAAAAACCCCTTGGTTGTTAGGGTAAGTGATTTTTGTTCGTATACTAGCCGATTTCTCGTATTGTCAGACTATTGATAGATATTTTCTTTTTTTAGGGTTCTTTCTTCTTCCTACTTGTTCTTTCTTCTTTTTCCTACCTTCCTGTTCTTTCGTTCTTTCTTCCATTTGTTTTTGTTTCTACGTGCTGCGTTCCTGTTTTGTTCTCCATCCAGTGAGATTGGGGCTATATTTTGCTGTTCTATTACGACACTAGAACACAGACCTGGTTTGGCATTATGGTATCATGCCGATCATGGACTTAGCATGCAGATGAACTGTATTTCTGGTATTTCTATCATCAGAGTTCCAGTGGTGGAGTGAGCGCAAGGGACTCTAACTTCAGCTTCAGCTGTGGTTTCAGATAAGTGACAATTTGTGTTACTGTTTCATTATCAGTTATTTTTACAATAATAATATAAACCTTAGTATTTGATTTGAAATTAGTAAAATGGAATTTGTTAACCGAAAGTAAAGACCATTAGCCTAGTATCGGGTTTATTATTATTATTCTGATCGATTGTACTTACCCTCGAGCTCGAGTGTAGTATAGATGACACCAACGTCGGAATTCTGAATTTTATTGAATGATAAATATCAGGTAATTATGATCGGTTCCCATTAATGTAGTATTTGATATTGACGATTTAGTTAAATATTCTAATGATTAGAATTATTGTATTAGAGGAATATTTAACTATTTGTATCCAGGTTATTCAGGATCTCACATGTTTATATGTACAGTTTGAATCTCTGTCCTTAAGTGTATATTTGTTTCATTTCATTTTTTTTTACTTAGGTATATTTAGCTTAAACATTCTGAGACTGTTTTGCATTAATAGAGTGCCCTATGGCATATTTTTAGCGCCTTGTACTAGTCTGTTCGCGCAAATTAAACTTATATTTTGGAACTGTTGTATGCTTATTATTCCTTTTGATTACAACATTTATTTATTTATATTTAGAAATTTAGCGCCCCAAATTAGCAAAAATTACTATAGCAAATATTTTAGGACGGGTAGGTGTCCTTATGTGTATTTAGAAGGTATAGGGGAATCTACCTGGCGCCCTTATTTTCCCTCTTATTTATATCCGCCAAGTAAATCTGGCATATACGTTCAAATAAAACGAACCCCCCCGTCTTCAATGGGACTACCGGACATACCTTCTTGCTACCCCTAGCACAACTAGGGTGGGTAGGAATTTGGCGTCACGTAACAAATTCGCGTACCAATTTAGCACCCAACGTGTGGGTGTGGCAAATCTATTGCAATTAGTATTTAGAAGTGCAATAAAGCTACAACCAGAAGTTTTTTCAAACAAGTTACCGACAAGCTGGACGAAAAATTTAGTCAGATCCTGGAAAAAAGTGGCAAAAAGGGTAAACAACATCAAGATGAATAAAGTTTAGTGGAATATTTTAATCAAAAACTTAAAACTGAATTAGAGAAACTTTTAACTTAAATTTGACTCAAAGGTACAAGATGAATTTATAATATTTGAAGAAAAACAAGTACAAACTGCATTAGAGAGACAAAATGAACCTAAAATATTGGAATTAAAAAGGCAAGGTGATTCAAAGAAGCAAAATGAACAATGCAAGGTAACGAAGCAGTTAACCAGAAATTAGTGATTAAGGAATCAGACATAAAAGAGATAAACGATGACATACAGGTCCTAAAAAAAAGTACAAGACATCGATTCTATCCAAAGCCAGTTGAAATCAGTTCAATTCAAAACCCCGTCCAAAGTGATATTCAAAGAGTACAAATGAAAATAAATAGAATTCAACATGACTTACAGCGAGTAGAATATCAGAACGCTAACAGCGCAAAAATATTTCATAAATATTTTAAATACAATTTATTTGCATGAAAACTATTTTAACAATGATTTCTAAAATATAATCAAAATATTGTAAAATGTCAAAAATGTCGTAGGGTAAAAATATTTCTGTAAAATATTTTATAGAAACATTTTGAAATATATTCATGAAAGATTTTTTAAATATTTCTAAAATATTTCTCAGTATTGATATAAATTTTTTAATATATCTCTAATATTTTAAAACAGTTTATAAATATTTTAAAAATCATATTATCTAGATATTTTAAAATAGCAGAATGTCGTAGGGTAAAAATATTACTAAAAAATATTTTACAGAAACATTTTGTAACATATTGTGAAAGATTCTTTAAATATTTGTCAATATTGTAAAAATGTTCCTGAAAAAAATTTTACAGAAATATTTAGAAATATGTTATTGAAAGATTAATCAAACATTTTAAATATTTTAAAAATAATATTCATTATGATTTGAAATATATTTCAGATATTCTGGTATATTCACTTGAAACATAAGTATAATATTGTTAAAATATTTGGTTATATTTAGTTAAATTTTTTAAAATGTATCTACGCCATCCCTGACTAAAGCAACGTAAAGCTTTATTCATTCCGATAAGACATCAATCGCTGGGATAAGAAAAAAAAGAACTGGAATTTTCGACTGGTAAAAAAACTGTTAATCTCGACGCTGTACGAACAAAAGTAATACCATCCAGAACGACCAGAAAATTCGAAGTAGGATATATAAAGCAATACATAATTTCTAACTTGGTTAGAACAGATTAGATAGTTGAGTTTATATTTGTGTGAATTGGTATTTGAAATTAGCTGTTGTAAATATTTGATTTTTTACATGTAAATACAGTTCTAGAAATTAAAGTGGTTATCAGAAATCAAAATGGACGAGACTACAAAAAATATATTCAAACAGGTTACGGATGGACTAGATGAAAAAAGAACTCAGATCCTGGAAAAACGTGACCAGAAGGAGAAACAACATCAAGAAGAAATCCATCAAATGTTAGTGAAATCTTTTGATGAAAAACGTAAAATTGAATTAGAGAACCTTGTAACTAGTATAGATAAAAACCACCCAAATCTTGTTTCCAAAAGTGAAGAAGAAAATCTTGTCACAGCTATGGAAAATACAACAAAATTTAATTAGGATTATTCCCAAAATATGTAGAGAAAACAAAAACAAATTGAATTAATAGGACAAAATGATTTTAAAGTAACTGAAGAAAAAAGACAACTGCAATTTGAAAGTTAATGAAACAGACAATGAAATAATGCAAATAAAGATTCTAAAAAATAATGTGGAGGCTCTTAAAACGAAAGTGGAGGACATCGATTCAATTCAGGGCCAGATAAAATTTGAAATCAGCGCCATCCAAAACAAAGTAAAAATCTAAATTAAACAATTACAACAAGATTTGCAGAGAGGAAAATACCAGCACACCGTGAGTACCAAAGGTTCCTTCAGTAAATCACCCACATTTGATGGCAGTTCATCTTAGCCTATATATAAACGGCAATTTGAAGCCGTGGCTACAGTAGTCAACAAACCGACCTTATCAACCAGGGAAACTCCAATCAGTCAGCCTAAGGGGGCGAATAGTGACTAAGTCCCCATCAGTCCCCAGGACAGTATCTATCCGGGGTTTTGCCGAGATAGCAGCAGCCTAGTCATCAGGGGCACCATCAATGGACGCGCAATCACCATTACCTTTCATACCGGCGCCAAGTCCAGAGTTTTGAGGACATCGGAAATCCGGCCAGTTAACAACAACATCCCGCTCAGAACTGTCACCGGAGAGTCCATGTCAATATTGGGTGAGGCAGATGTAGTACTACAGATAGGGGACAAGATAATCCGTCATAGGGTCCTAATAGTGGATATTGAGGACGATTTTATACCCGAGATACGACGTTCTTCGGTACCTAAATGAATTTGTATTGACACGGCACGTGACAGCTCAGCGACCTCCATAAAAATTGTAGTAAAATCCTCAGCCAGAATTCCCGGTCGAAAGGAACAGATTATTCATAAACAGCTAGAAAGCCATCCTAGGAGCTGCGTTGGAATGCTGGCGTCCGTACATTCCGCTCATGACTACTTAGTTGGACGGGCTATAGTTAAAACCGGTCGAGAAATACCAATTAGAGTCCTTAATTTGTCCAACAACGACATCAGAATTGCCAACGGTCAAGAGAAACACCTTATACAAGAGGAACAGAAGAAAGCCAAGCAATTTATTGCAAATCACTGTCAAAGTTTTAAGAGCCAAGATGGAACCACCGGTCGCACCAACATCTTCCAGCACCGAATAGATACCGGAAAGCCTCAACCCATCAGAATACCACCGAGGCGACTACCCTTGGGGCAACAACAGGCAGTCGAGGAAAACATCGAGTCCATGTTGCAAAATGGAGTTATTGAGCCATCCATCAGCCCATGGTCTGCTCCCGTCGTGCTAGTTAAAAAAGGATGGAATCACCCGATTTTGCATGGACTATAGAAAGCTGAATGACGTCACCAAAAAAGACAGAAGGGGAACAAATACATTCTGGTCGCAATGGATTACTTCACAAATGGTCTGAGGCATATGCGATACCCAAACAAGAGGCAACCACGGTAGCGACGGTGCTGGTAGAACAGCTATTCAGCAGGTTTGGCAACCCGTTGGAACTACATTCAGACCAGCGGCGTAACTTCGAATCGAATGTATACCAAAAGTACTGTACGATGTTGGGGATTAGGATAACGAGAACAACACCATTGCATCCACAATCCGACCGAATGGTGGAACGATTCAACAGGACCTTGTAACAACACCTATCCAAGGTCATCAGCAATAATCAGCGTGATTGGGATAAGCAAATTCCCCAATTCCTGTTGGCTATCGTTCAGCTGTACATAACAGTACAGGCCTGACTCCCCAGAAGAACCGTCCCAAGACATCAACGACTATGCCGACCAGCTCCTACATAACATGCTGGCAATACGCGAACTAGCCCGAACACAGATGTTGGCCACCAGTGACCTAATGAAGACACGATATGACCTCAAGGCCAATTCAGTCGGGTCTCCAAAGCTTACACCCGCCTGAGATGGTCCATACGAGGTGGTCAAGAGGATTAATAACGCTGTCTACCGCATCCGTCGAAACCCCAGTGCTAAGTTGAAGGTGGTTCATTTAGATTGACTACCATGGAGAGTATGTTTCTGATCGGGCCGATCAGACTTAAAGAGGGGCAGTGATATAAAATTTATCTATGCCATTCCTGACTAAAGCAACGTAAAGCATTATTCATTCCGATAAGACATCAATCGCTGGGATAAGAAAAAACAAGAACTGGAATTTTCGACTGGGGTAAAAAAAATGCTGATCTCGACGCTGTGCGAACAAATCATTTATACTGGATGCTGTTCCGGGGGATAACATATGTATCTTGTACCGTTTCTTAGAAAATGGGGAAAAACTTTTTTACCGATTTACTTATACACTATGCTTTGGTGGAATCGCCGGTATTATATGTATATGGGATAAATAGACAAGAAATTGGATTAGTTCCGGGATATCCCGAAGTGGTCCCATATTTTTTTCAATAACATACTTTGGTGGAGTCGCTGGAATTAAAAATGTGGTAATTTTTTCTGATCGGAACATGAGGTATAATAAAATAAAAATAATTTGGATTGGTTCCGGGGGATCCCAAAGCGGTACCATATATATTTTTTCCAATAACTTAGCTTGTACCGTTTTTTAGAAAATCGAGGGAGAAATTTTTTTATGACATTCGGCATTCTTAGGTATACAGTAAGCTTCGGTGGAGTTACTGATATTATCTGTTCGGAATTTGGGGTAAATTGCAAATAAATTGAATTAATCAAAATAAATATTAGTTAATATGTATATACATTGTGTATTCATAAATCAAACGATTTCTTTTTATTGTTACTTTTAAGCGAAAAAATTATTCTTCAAAAAAAGATTTGCATGGTCTAAAACGTAAACAGTAATTATTCCATGTCATTTTTTTTAATGTAGACAAGATTTGTCATCAAACAGGAGGTTTGATTATGAATTAAAGTATCTTTGTTTTTGTTAATATCTAAAATTGTTATCAATTGATACCTCTAATGAGAAGTAATTAGAATAAAAAACTGCATCTACGTATGCCATTGCACTAAAAATTGTATAAGTATTTACATAACTTTTTCAACTATATACTAGGTTTCAAAAAATATGTCAATTTTGTTTAACAGTGAGATATTTATTTTTTATTGTATCTCAAAACAAAGTTTATTAGAATTAAAAACTGCATTCAACTGTCCTGTATTATTAAAAATTGTGATAGATTTAAAGTTGATTGAAAATAAATCAAAATAAATGTCAGTTAATCAACTTTAAGGTGGAGGTTTCTATATACAATTTGTCTTCTTAAGTTGAACTCAAACGGAAACGTTCTTATGAATATTATTTAGAGAACAAGTTAAAATATATGCGTGGTCGGAAACGTATACTATAATCATTACATGTAACTTTTTCAACTATATACGAGGTTTGTCAGCAAATATGAATTTTGCTTAAAAGTAAAATACCTTTATTTTTCATAATATTACAAATTCTTATCAAGCAGGGGTAATAAAAATTATAAAATGCATTTAGTTATGACGCATCCCTAAAAATTGTATAATAGATCTTCATGTCACTTTTACAAATTGTATACTAACTTTGAAAAAGAATATAAATTTTGTTTTAGTTAAGACGTTTTTGTTTTTTTTTTAATGTATTTATTATAGTACTATGAAATAATATTGAAGTAACAATCATTTTAGAATATACATATTATATTTTGTTTATTCAATAAAACTTCAAATTATTTAGTCTTCATAGCATTTTCATATATAACTATCAAATCTATATTAAAATAATATCACAATTAGAGTTTACATGTAGCATAATTGAGGTAGATACATAAAGAAGTAACACGAATTACTTAACACATCATATTAGCATATTTCATCGATAATCTGAGAGTTTAATATAAATAATTTTATGTTTTGAATGAGTTGGCAAGATCTGAAACCCATTTTAAAATAACAAAATTGTAAATATATTTTTATAACACTTTTCAAATAGGGTTTTAATTAAAATCTTGAAGGGCAATTTCTAGAAACTTGTTTGGGGGGATGTTGGACTGAAAGAAGTAAGTCATATCTCCAAACAAATATTTATTAACGCATTCATAACATTAATAGAGATTGACATTGATTCTCTATTTGGAGTTGAAACATTAGTGTAAAAGATAAGGGTACCCACCACACATACAATAACCATTAAATATAAACAGGAAGACTAATTAATCAATTTGTAGATATGTGTTTTTACATATTCCACAATGTAACTGCAACAATAACAGTTATAGGAACTTTCTCTAAATTAACCTTCTACATCTAAACCTTAGACATTAGAATAACTAAATAACTCAATCCTGATTCAGAAATAACATTTAGTTAAAAAAAGTAATTAAAAACTCCTTCTTGATGAATTGAAATTATTTTATAAATAAAATAATAAAATAAAGATTTACATCCTACAAATGAACCTTGGTTTCTTTTTCATACAATATAAAAACAAATAATGTGCACTACAATAAAAGATACGATGTAAAAATTCCATCTTAAATGATGAATTTCTTAAACATGCAGTTGTTTAATCCTAAACTTTTACAGGAACTAAAAAACTCATCAAATTTATCAAGTAAATATGCAAGAGATTGCCTTTAATTTGATTTATGTTCCTATAAAATCTTGCGTTAAACCGTTAATATTCGTATAAAAATTATAAAAAATGTAATGCATGGAAGTATGTCGGTTCACAAAATATTTTCGGACTCATTGTCAACCTGAATATTCACTTAATAAAATAAACAGTAATAAATTAATAAACACCAAAACTTAAAATGCACCAAATTGATAAGATGACAGAAATGGCACATCACAGCTTTAAACGTGTTAGCCCTGCATTGCAAGATAATTTTAATAAAGGTTTAATAATGTTGATATAAACATAGTGTGAAAATATTATTTTATTATTGCAGATTAACATTATTATATTTTTGAAATTGAAGCAAAATATTTTTTGAAATGTGAAAGAAATATTTCCAAACATGTAATACTTATCTAAAATTGAAAATATTTACAATATTTTTAGGGAATCTTTAAATTTTTTTGTATTTTTGTAAACATTTTTAATTCTTTTTATTTAATATTTAATATTTTTAAAAAATGTTCTAATAAATATTTTTCAGAATATCAATCAAAAATTATAACAGTTTTGACAAATTGCAGAATTTAATGTTTTGACGACAGGTTTTAAGATTATTTCAAAATATTAGTGTAACATATAGTGTGGAAATATTTTTTGTTACACAGGAATGTTAGTAGTATATTTTTGTAAAATTCAAGTAAAATATATTTTTTTCAAATGTGGAAAAAACATTTTCAAATAGTTTTATAAACTAGGTACATATTTTCTCAAAAAAGATTTTGAAAAATATATATATTTTTTTGTATTTCGGAAAATATTTTTACAATATTCTGAAATATTTTCATACAACATTAAAAAAAATTATAAAATATATATTTTCCAAATATATATTTTGTAAATGTTGCTTAATGTTTCAGAAATGCTAGTATTTCAAAGAAATATTTTTTAATATATTATGAAAGATTTTTAAATAACGTGTGAAATATTTTTTCAATATTTTCAAATAATTAATAATGTTTTAAAATATTTTGTGCAGTTAGGGAACACTGTTAGTATACCTCGACGACATTCTGGTCATGGGTCACACATTCGATGGCCATCTGAAGAACCTCAGCGAAGTATTACGCAGAATTAAGAATGCCAACCTGAGACTTAATCCATGTTCCAAAAGAAGTAGTTTTTTGGGTCAAGACATTTCGGAGACAGGAAACTGAAGAACCAAAGATAAGATAGAAACCAGTAGTGATTGCCCAGTCCCGAGAAACAAGCATGCACTACGAAGCTTTTTGGGGCCCTGCTCGTACTACCGACGATTTGTTGAAGGATTTGCCAACATTGCCGCACCTTTACATCGGCAGGCAACTGATAAAGAGACCTTCTGTTGGATTGTGAAACATCATTCAAACGACTGAAGGTGGCACTATGTTCCAGCCCATTCCTACCATCTCCTACACAGTACGGGAAGTTCATCTTAGACACCGACGCCAGCAACACCGATCTGGGGCCATACTATCCAAGGTGCAAGATGGTAAAAACAGGGTGATCGAGTACTACAGCCGTGGGTTCTCAAACCGGAAAGGAATTATTGTGTCACCAGAAAAGAACTTCTTGCAATAATCAGGGCTGAAGACTATTTCCACAAATATCTCTATGGTCGTCACTTCCTAATCAGAACCGATCATGCCGTCGTCAAATGACTGCACACCGTGCCGGCTGTTTGCATAATATTGCCGATGTCCTGTCAAGTCGAATTTGTAGAGCAGAATAACTGTCTAAAGTCAGAACAGAGACAGGGTATATCCATCTGACAGATTCGCGTATAGATGACTGACAACGGGAAATGAATCCAGGACCAAATGGCTGATCCAGTCATTGAACGAATCCTGTCACTCAAGAAGAGAGGGACACCCAGGGCACAATGACGAGGTAGGTAGGTACTCGGACATCCTGTGATCATTATGGGTTCAATGGGACTCTCTAAGAGTAGAGAAATTAATGTTAAAGAGAATTTGGGTCAGCAATGACGGCAGAGAAACCAAGCCCCAACTGGTAATCCCAGAGAAAAAGGTACCCGCTGTTCTGATAGAAGTATATAATGGGATTACCGGAGGCATGAATAAAACTTTGTATAAAATTCGTACGCTACTACTGGGTAAATTACTTCGAAGACATCAGAACCCGGTGCCAGAAATATGACACCTGTGCAGCCAGTAAGGACCCGAAGACCCGGACTAAGGGCAGGTGCAGCAATACAATGTGGGCGTCCCATTTGAGAGAATTGCCATTGATGCCACCGGTCCATTTTCAGAGTCTGAGAGGGAAAACAAATATGTTCTGGTCACAATGAATTACTTCAGCAAATGGTCTGAGACATATGCTATACCAATCAGGATGCAATCAGTAGTACCGTTGGCGAATTTTATCCAAGGTTTTATTCATGCCCACATGACTACCACCTGGGAGTTGGTTTCTCGGCCGTCGTTGATTTCAAATTCTCTTTAACATTCAATTCTCTACTCCTAAAGAGTCCCATTGGGCCCATAACGATTTCCAGATGCCCGAAAATCTAGTTACCTCGTCCCATCGTGCCCTGGGTGCCCCTCTCTTCTTGAGTGACTGGAGTGGTGCAATGTCTGGGTCAGTCATTTGGTCCTGGATACATTGTTCCGTTGTCAGTCTTCATTCATCTAAACGCGAATCTTTCGAATGGAGATACCCTCTCGCTGTTTTGTATTCAGACAATGTCAGCAATCCGCTCTACAGGGTCTTATTGACAAGGCATTACCATTATTATGAAGACGGCAGGCACGATGTTCAACCTTGAAATCTGATTGTTGTAATTTCTCCATCCACATGGCTAGTTGTCCTTCAGATGTGTTCATGTCCAACAGCCATTTGAGGGCGGCATGATTGCTTCGGATGAGAAATTGAGAGGAATTGACGACCATATAGATATTTGTGGATTTAGTTTACAGCCCTGATTATTGCAAGATTTTCTTTTCTGGTAACACAAAAATTATTTTCCGGTTTCAAGAATCTACGGCTGTAATACTCGATATCTCTCTCTTCACCATCTTGCACCTGGGATTACATAAGCCAAAGGGCATGATCCTGAACTGAAACAGCCCTTTACTGGTAGAGAATGTCTTTTCTCTGTCGTTTTCATGTAATCCAACCTTCCAATATCCACTATTTAAGTCTAGTGTGGAGAACCAACTAAACCCTGCTACTGTGGTCAGAGTGTCATCGATTTGGGGTAGTGGATATCTGTCATTGTTCATTCACATTGTTCAATATTCTGCAATCAACGGTACGGCTGGTACGACCCTTATTATTCACTAAAACAAGGGATGCCGACCATGGGCTGATGGCTGGCTCAATAACATCATTTTGTAACATGGACTCGATGTTTTCCTCGAATGTCTGCTGTTACCCCGATGGTAGTTGCCTAGATTTGCTGAAGTAATCCATTGCGCCCAGAATGTATTTGTTCCCCTTTTGTCTTTCTTCGTGACGTCATTCAGCTTTCTATAGTCCACGCCAAATCGGGTGGTTCCATCTTTTTTTTTTAACTAGCACGACGGGAGCAGACCATAAGCTGATGGATGGCCCAATAACTCCATATTGCAACATGGACTCGATGTTTTCCTCGACTGCCTGTCCTGTCCTGCCCCAAGGGTAGTCGCCTAGGTGGTACTCTTATGGGTTGAGCCTTCATCGGTATCTATTCTGTGCTGGATGATGTTTGTACGACCGATAATAGCATCTTGACTATTGAAAACTTGCCAGTGATTGGCGATAAATTGCTTAGCTTTCTGCTGTTCCTCTGGTGTAAGATGTGTCAAATGGTCAGCAAACTGTTTAGAAACTCTTTACTGGGCTCGGTCTCCTTCACCGATGTTTGTTACGCTTTTTCCAAACAAGCTATTTCTTCACCACTTGCAATTCGTATATCGTTGTTGGGCTTCACCATTCGAACGCAGCTGCCATGATTTGTTTCTAGCTGCCATGAATAATTTGTTCTGGTCGACCGGAATTTCTGGTTGTGTCAATACAAATTCCTCCTTTAGGAAAGGGAAAACATCATATCTCAGGTCGGACATGAACCCATGTTGCCTAATTAGGTCCATACCCCGTATAATATCGTCCTCAATATCCACTACCAGGTCCCTATGCCGGATTCTGTGGCCCCTGTCTGTAGTATTACATCTGCCTCACACTGTATTGACATGGACTCGCCGGTGAATGTTCTTTAGCTGAATGTTGTTGTTAGCTGGCCGAACTTCAGATTATCTCAAAAATCTGGATCTGGTAATGGACACAGTATCGCCGGTATCAAAGGTGATGGTGATTGCGATTGATGGTGCCCTTGATGACTAGGCTGTTGCTATCTCAAAATACCCGGATGGATACTGTCCTGGGAGCTGGTGAAGTGTGTTCTTCTTCCAGCTCTTTGTGACCGTTCAACAAAGTAGTTTGTTCATACCAGTCAACAACACTTGAAAGGGTGACTCTGACTTCCTGGTTCAAGAAAACTGCTCGTACTCTCGGCTTGGGCATGTTCATGCCGGTTTCTACCTGAAAAGCTTGGAGCAAACCTTTATTTCTCTTCTTGATGCCACTAACTCTTAGATTTCTCTGCACTTCAACGTCTTTTATAAAACTCTATATGGCCAATTGGTCTTTACTTTCCTCTGTTTGATCTAGGTAGGACAAATGTACTAATCGTCTGCTATTTGCTTCGAATTCGTGTAGACACTCTCCGGCTTTTTCCGTTTTCCCACTAACTTGCACCTGGATTATTATATCGTTTTTCTAGGATTGCGATGATCTTGTCGAAGTTACCTTGTTTATCCACTGGAATATGTGTGTGGAATAGTGGTAGATTTTTCTTGGTTATCCCACCCATTAGCTTCATATTGCCTGTTGTATATAGACCAAGATGAGCTACCATCAAATGTGAGTGATTTGCTTAAAGAACCTTTGATACTCAAGGTGTTCTGGTATTTCCCTGTCTGCAAGTATTGCAGTCTTTTTTTAATTTCTGTTTCCACTTTGTGTTGGATAGCACTGATTTTATCTTGTACTTAATTTTGGACTGAATCGATGCCATCTGCTTTGTTTTCAAGAGTATCCATTGAAGTTTTTATTATCTTAATTTCATCATTTATTTCCACTACCTCTACCCCCCTCCCCGCTGGCTACGGCCTTGGTCCAAACGATTCAAAGTCTAAATTGGACCCCGTTTTCAATGGTTTTAATACAAATGAAAAATAAATTAAAAAATTAAAAAGGTTCGTAATGACAAAGTTCGTAAATCACAATTTGACATGACAATCAAACTGATATAACTAAGGGAATTTACTGATAAACAGGGTAGCACTAAAAATTCTAAAGATCATTTCAGTGTATTTCTTATTTTGAAAATTGTTTTAATATTAAATCTGTTTCCCACTATTTTCAGTCTTCCTGAAATACCCTGTATGTATGCTATGCTTGCTGTAGTAATGTGGTTATCAAGGGTATTAGTATTGTTTGAGTAGCTTGGTGTAGAATGTTAGTGATTGTTTTGTGTTCAATTTTATCTAACTCTTTATTGATGAACTTTTTAGGATAATTGTTAGCAGATAATACTGTAATGTTTTTATATTCACACTCTTCGGATTCAGTTCAGTTCTCGGATTTATTTAAAAACACAGTCCAACTCACTCTAATTTATTTCCACTACTTTAACACAATTTATATTCACAGAAGTATTTACAATTTATCTCTATTTAACTATACGGCCGTCGAATACTGGATGAATGCTTCCTCACCTCTCCGTATGTATATATTTCTTCTCGGAATTCTCCAGAACGTCAAAGAGCCGCCGAGACCACGCTAGATTCTGAGAATTACATCAAAGCAACAAGCCGCCGACCTCGATGCGCCAGCCGAACATTTCGACTTACCAGAAATATCGAAGGAATGTCGCTTCCACGAATTATCGGATGAATTCTCGTCACATTGCCCCCTCCTTAAGACCATTTCGTTCGGAATGTCTTAGAATCCTTCCTAGTGTGACGATATATGCAGGACTCTCCATTTCGACAACAGGAAGTTTGGTGGAAGTAACGAATGGTCTTCGAATCTGGGTGCGAATATTGAGACAGTATACAAGGATGTCGATGCCATTGAATCGAAAGATTGTTTCCATCATACTTCTCACCACCATCGAATTTAGTCCATCCAACCCGCAGGCTATCTTTGGGACCGCCAATTTCATCAGGTACTTCTCCATCATCACAGTCCTCAATTCTACCAGAGTCTTCCAAAAATCGCTGTATGTTGGCTTGTCCTGTGAGAATGTTGTCGTTACCAAATAAAAGATGTCTGTGGTACTCCCCTGGCTGTTTATCTTCGAGATGATGGACCTTCCCTACTACTGGATCTTGCTCCCTTAGCTTTTGGAACTGGCCGTACTTTTTGGCAAACACCTTAGCTATTCCTCTGGGTATCCGGAGAACTCAAGTCATACAATGAGCCAGGGCATATTCTATGGGCACCTCAAACAGGTCTCGGGTTTCCTCTCTGGTGACGTCGTGCTACACTTTCTGCCCATCAGAGTATAGTGCCACGAACTGATCGAATGTCATCTCGTCATTGGATGGTTGGATGCTGCGGACTTGGGCTTGGTCAACTTCGCCGTCATGACTTCCGACATTAGGGCTATCCTGTTGAAATATACCACTTTTGGTTTTCCTCGAGATAGCTTCCTTATTCTGTAGACAACATCTTCTCTTTCTTTACAACTTGGTAAAGCCCCTCCCAAAATCTGTAGCTTGGGCGAATAACCACGACGACGTTGCGGGTTATACAACCAAACAGGATCATCAACTTGGAATTCCCCGCCTTCTGCTCTGATGTGATAGGCTTCCTTCATTCGGGTACTGGCATTCTCGATATTTAACCGGACTCGTTGGTGGATGTCGTTCATCTTCTGAGGATATCCAAACTTCAAATCGCATGGTAGTCGTAATTCTCGTCCCATAATAACACTTGCCGGTGTTTGACCCGTGGACTCGTGGACAGACGAACGATATGCCATTATAAACAAGTAAAGATACTGGTCCCAGTCTCTTTGGTGGTCAGAGACTACCTTTGACAAATGGCGGTTAATATTCTATTCATCCGTTCTACCATCCCATCGGATTGAGGTTGTAATGCTGTTGTCCGTGTTTTATTGATCTTCAAGAGCTTGCAGACGTCTTGGAAAAGAGTAGACTCGAAATTTCTATCTTGGTCTGAGTGCAACTCCAAGGGAACACCAAAACGGCTAATCCATTCCTTGACAAGGACATCAACAACGGTCAAGGCTTCTTGATTTGGTACGGCATAAGCTTCTGCCCATTTACTGAAATAGTCCATCACCACCACAATGTACTTATTTCCGGAGTGCGATTCAGGAAATGGACCGGCAACATCAATGGCTACTCTTTCGAATGGACTGCCCACGTTATATTGCCTCATGAGAGCTTTTGGTCGCTTCTGAGGCCCATTACTTGCTGCACAGACCGTACATTCCGGCACCAATCCTTAACATTTGCTTGGCAGTTTACCCAATAGAAGCGTTCTCCTAACTTCCTCAGGATTTTCGTTGCTCCCAGATGTCCTCGAGTGGTACCTTAATGTAGTTCGCGCAAGACCTCTTGTCTCCAATTTCTGAGGACTACAATCTGTTTTTTTGTCCTTGTCCTGCTCTGGAGTTTCCAGGAGGCGCTTCAAAAGTCCATTCTCCAGGATAAGGGAGTTCCACTGAGCCCAATACGTCTTTATGGTTGGTGAGTATAAGAAAATCTCCTGCCACCTAGGTTTGTGGTCTTTTTCCTTCCACCGGATAACCTCTTTTAACTCCGAATCTAATTTCTGATCCTTCTGGATCTCCTCAGATTGCCAACGGTCATCGACGACAGTAGTTCCACAGAGAACAGCTCGCTGACAACGTTTACAATCATCAGGGCATGGTCTCCTCGATAAGGCTTATCTCCTATCGCTTGTACCAGCGCGATGTTCTGTCTCGACGTCGAATTCGCGCAACCCCTCAATTCACCTTGCCACTTGCCCTTCGGGATTTATAAACGGCAGGAGCCACTTCAGTGCTGCGGGATCAGTCCTCAGGTGGAATCTTTTACCATAGAGGTACTTGTAGAAATGTTCCAGCTCCTTTGCCACAGTCAAAAGTTCCCTACGAGTAACGCAGTAATTCCGTTCTGGCTTGCTCAAGGTCTTGCTGAACTATCCGATGACTTTCTCCTGGCCTTCTTGGACCTGCGAAAGCACCGCACAAATTCCCACATTGCTTGGGTGTGTATCCAAGATAAAGTTCCCATCTGGTAGAGGATAACTTAAAATGGGGGCACTGGTCAATGCACTTTTCAGGGTTTTGAATGATCGCTGGCATTCCTCGTCTCACTGGTACCGCACCTTCCCTTCTGTGAGTCTAGTGAGTGGCTTGGCGATATTAGCAAATCCTGCTACATACCGACGATAATCCAGGAATCTTCTTAACTGGTGGATATTTTTAGGTATCGGCCTTCTTGGAACAGCTGACACTTCTTCGGGCTCAACTTTAGTCCAGAACTTCGAAGTCCTCGAAACCACTATAATGTCGTCAAGATACACAAAGCATTTTTTCCATGGGAGTCAAAAAAGTCAAAAACACCATATATGTCCAAATGTGAAAAAGGACAAAAATTTCAGAAATACCCGAAATGTCATAAAAAATGTCAGAAATGTCAAAAATATCGAGAAATGTCAAAAATGTCGAAAAAAACCAAAAACGTTTAAAATGAAATGAAATGAAATGAAAACTAGCTCATCGTATTAAATCCGAAAATAAAGTATTTTTAGAATTTTCGCTCATGATTGATAATGATAAAATGGTTTTAATAAAAAATCTAAAAATGTACGGGATGTGAACATTACCAAATTAAATAAAACATTTAAAAAATATCTATAACCGACTTCCACCTATAATTAAAAAGCTTAAAATAATTATAACAAAATTAACAAAATACAACTCCAGCAAATAAATAACACATTATTATTAGGTACGTACCCAGAGAGTAAAATTGTAAATATTAAAAGGTTTCATTCTGTACAAATTAATTACCTGCCAATCTAGTATTTTTTTGAAGTCGGTGCCAAGCAAATCTAAAATCCTATATTGCGTACTTGTCTACAACTTCATCAAACGTAATTGTTGCTTGGCACCAACTTCGAAAATATACTAGATTGGTAGGTAATTAATTTGTACAGAATGAGCACCTTTTAATGTTTACATTTTTTACTTTTTGGGTAGGTACCTAATAAAATTGAAAGTGCTATTTATTTGCTGGAGTAGTATTTTGTTATAATTATTTTCAGCTTTTTAGTTATCTATATACTATTATAAAATTGTAGTTGTCTGTTTGTTTGTTTGTTTGTTTATTACCTCATCACATAAGAACTACTGAACTGATTTTGCTGAATCTTTTTTTTGCTACAAAGCTTATAGTTTGACTTAAAATATTGTACATATTTTATCCCCCTACATTGACAGAAACGGTAGATATAGGAAAAAATCTACTACCATGTTCGGTAATACATACAAATTAGTCAATTGGTTCCACCGCATGCACCAAATTTAGATACTTGCATCAGCTTAGCTTTCATTCAAAATTCGGAATATGCCAATGTAACATGTTTCGATTTTTAAAATCCAACTGATATATCGAGTGTAATTTTACAGGGTGTTCTATATATATGATCGGTAGAATTAAATGGATTTTAAAAATCTTAAAACAAAAGGTATATTAGGTGGCACGTAAGTAATTGCATATCTAAAATGTGGTTGAAATAAGGGGGTGGTTCAAGGTGGTTCAAAAAAGATATATTGAGTGGGATCATAAACAGTTCTATATACCAGATGGTTGAAAATCGGGTGGACTTGAATTATATTTATACAGGGCGGATAACAAAATGTTATATTGTTAGGATTTTAGGATCATAAGTAGTAGCATATACAATGTGGGTAAAAAAGGGTAAAATAGAATTATTTTTATACAGGGCGGATAAAAGAATATGTTATGTAAGCATTTAGGAAATATAAATTTTCTGAGCTATTATTATAATTATGAAATGCGTTAAAAAATGTTAGAAGCAGTTGTTTATACAGGGTGGTTGAAATATAAGATGGAGTGGAATTATAGTTTATAGGGCAGTTAAAAATTTGTTTTATGACCACAAGTAGTTCACAAGTTCGCAAGTAGCATATTATAGGATGGTTGAAATATGTAGCAGAGTATAATTACATCTGTAACTACACATGAGTTTAAAAAATATTTTTACAAATGTTATGATCTCAACCTGTTTTATATATCCGATAGATGAAATTCAGGGTGGACTAGAATTATAAGTATACAGGGTGGTGAAAAAATGTTATTTAGGATGACCCATAAGTAGTTGCACATACAAGGTTGTTGAAATATAGCGTGGAGTAGAACAAAAATTATACAGTGTGAGTAAAAATTTTTGGAATACCTGAATTATGGGGCAAAGTCAAGTTATCCTTACACAGTGTGACTCAAACAAGGTTTAAAAGTTGCGAATGAAGGATGGTTGAAATGAAGTGTGGAGAGAAATTATATTTATACTGTGCTTAAAAAATTAGTTGCACAGATAGGATATATAAGTAGTTTAATATTTAATAATTTTACATGGGGTGCCCCATAAGCAGTTGCAGTGTTGGTGAAATTTATTGGAATTGATGGATTTATATTTATACAGGGTGGTACAAAAATGTCAACCTGGGTGGCCAATAAGCAGTTGCACATACAAGGTGGTTGAAACAGAGGGTGGAGTCAATTATAGTTAAAGAGTGTGGATAAAAAATTGATAGAAATTTATTTTAAGATAGAACATGAGCTGTTGCAAATATGCAATATCTGAACATGGGGCGAAGTAACATAGTTATATTGTGTGATTACAACATGTTAGAATAAGTTGCATATAAGGGGTGGTTGAACTATAAAATTAGGACAAATTACATTTTCCAGGATGGTAAAAAATATCTCAAAAATGGTTATATTTAGCGTAGTCTATAAGCAGTTGCATAGATAATATAGTTGAAATAGAGATGAGAGTTATAGTTAAGTTTTTAAAAAATGTTATATTTGGTCGCCCCTTTAGCAGATGCATATACAGCGTAGTTGGAATAATTTGTAGAATATAATTATGGTTATACAAGATGGTTCAAAAACTGATAGACAAATAAGTTATAATGGTTGACTAATTATTAGCAGTATATACAAGATAGTCTAAATATAGATGACAGTATAGTTATAGCTCTAGAAGGCAGTTCTTAAAAATGTTAAATATATTGTATATAGGATGGCCATGAACAGTTGCGGTTTGGATGAAATATGTTGGGGATTGGTGAATTTAGTTATACAGAGTGGTTACAAAAAATGTAATATTGCGTGGCCCATAAGTAGTTGAAATAGTTGAGATCAGAGACTTAGTGTAGAATTGTAGTTTTACAGGGTCGATTAAAAAATGCTAAAAAAATTGTTATATAAGGTAGACCATGAGCAGCTGCATTCTGCTATATGGAATATATGAATTATGTGGCGAAGCAAAATTATATTTACATATTGTGTTTAACACAATGCTAGACAAAGTTGCATATAAAGACCGGTTAAAATTATAGTTAACGAAGTGGCCCAAAAATTATCAGATATAATTGTTATATAACGTATAGGGTGGAGTAGAACTATAGTTAGGTAATTAAAAATGTTATATTTGGAGACAAATAAACATCAGCATAAAGAATGGTTGCCCTATAGGGTGAAGCAGAGTTACAGTTATACAAGGTGGTTCCAAAAAATGTTGAATAAAATTGTTATATAATGTGGCCCATAAGCACTTGCAGTTTGGGTTAAATGTATGCGGGATTTGTAGTTATGTTAGGTGGTTTAACAAAGTTAGAATGTATTGTTATATTGGATAGCCCATATGTTTCATAAACTATTTCTTTTTGCAAGAATTGTACATTCGATGCGCGGCGGAAACCGCGGATAACGGCTAGTGGGTAATAATATTTTTTAAAAATGCTTTATTTTCAACTTTTTAGTTTTCATTCTTTATTTTTTATTTTGTATGTATAACCTTAATAGGCAGGACCAGGTAACATCGAAAGCCCCAACATTACACAATGATACATTTTCATTTAAATTGACAGGTAAATGTTTACGAATAAAATGTACTAGTAGGCGTTGACTTAATAAGCCCAAAATATATTTATACCTTATATGGCGTACCTTTTTTCAACTTTTTTAACAACCCTGTATAACTATAGATAGTTCCACTCCCCCTATGTACCAACCACCCTGTACATACTACTGCCTACGGGCAAGCATAAATTTGTTAGCTGCCTTCTGTAAATTATAGGACGAAGTAGAATCAGATCCGTCCTATATTTCAACCATCGTATATAACTCCTTGTGGGCTACCCCATAAATTATTTCATTTTTAACATTTTATATTATCGCCCTGTATAATATCAATTCCTCTCCACACTTTTTGCAACTTCTTATGGGCTATGAAATAAATAAATTTTTAATCACATTTTATAAATATAATTCAACTCCAGCATATATTTCAACCATCCTGTATATGATTTGTTTACGTCCACACCATTTTAATTCTACTTCTTTTCCAACATTTTTATACCACCAAACGTCCTCTCCACCCTATATTCCAACCATCCTGTATATACGGCCGCCTATGGACCATTATCATTCTACTCCGTCCTATATTTCAATATATGCAACTCCTTCTATCACTTTACTTTGTGATTTTGTTTGCTATAACTAAACACCCTGTGTATAATAGCACCAATTAGCAGTTTAGAGTATGACATGTGTTGTCACTGAATTTTCTATTAGGCCGGGAGCATGTGACACCAAAAGCACCGTCTTCGCAAAATGGAAAAATTTTGATTTAAATATGTATTTGCCTGATATATAAATAAAAGAGCGTGGTACTCATTGATTTAAGGAGCCGAAAATACTATGCTTTACTACCTATATATGCTTGAGATGTACATAGAAAATTCTCATATTCGCAATTAAAACTTCCAGTGCCTACAATTCCCGCACTATTACGTTGGAATTAAAATATTTATGAGGAAATGTCCGTTACGTCACTTCGATGAAATTTTCGATAAGAATTTTTGGAATTTTCGGTGATTTTCTGCAAAATTGCAAGTTGCACGTCGCAGAAAAGTATATGAGATCACCTAAGGATCATCCTTCATAGATTAAACGTTCAAAAGCTATACACATCCATAAGGAGTTTCTGAAAACTCGACCAATATGTTAGGGATATTGATCGATTTCCATGCACGCATGTGTTCATTCACAAATTTCATCATTTTACCAATAGAATTTGAAGTTTCACCAACCGGATATATACTCTATTAAACAAGACCATATTCATTCAAAACGGTTCACCACAGAAGCAGAAATCAGTAACATATATACAAAAAAAATACGCAACGAATTGATAACCTCCTCCTTTTTGGAAGTCGGTTAAAAATGTTTAAGATAATTATGTTAAATAAGCGGGTCAGCTAGCTTTTTATAAATAGGTTTTTCTTATTAAATTTATACATACCAGAACAGTTCGTTTTTACGGTATTTGGGTGATTAGAGTTAAAATTAAGATATCTGTTAGTGTGAGTCGACTTTCTGTAGACTTGTGTATCAAATGTATATTGCTGTCTTCTAAATGTTATTTGTGGCATGTTCATGATTATTTTTATGTTTTCTTCGGAATAACACCACAATTGAAATAAAAAGCTGTATATTGGAAGAAAATACCCAACCTTTTAAAGTCGATTTCTTTTTTTCAATTTGCAATTTACATTTTCATTACATATTTTAAAGCCACTGACAACGAAGTCAGAATCGACTTTAAAACGTTTGGTATTTTCTTTCAATATCCAGCTTTTTATTTCAATTGTGGTGTTATTCCCTAGAAAACATAAAAAAAATGTATATTGTGTTTTTGTCATTAAGATGTTTAATAGTCCATTCAAATTTTGCCTGAATCTGCAAAATGAGGTGTCAGATAATTAACACAGAACATTTATGTTTTCGTGGGCGCAGATTATGAATCCGCAATTACTTTTTACCACAAGCTTGCAATAAGGGGAGAATGCCCTAAAAACACCCCCAAAACAGGGTTTTTTACATTATTTCCGAAAACTACAATGAATATGAGAAAGTAACTCAACCATCGTGTTCCTTGTAAAATTTCACATGGAAAACATCTATTAAGTTATACAAAATCAACGAATTATCGTGCAATTATTTAAGTTTTCAATTTAATTTAATTTTTTGAATGCCCTCAAAGTGTGCACAAACACTCCATTATGCGAATATGCATCGTCCGATGATTGACAGAACTGTCTGTTTTTGTAAAAGTTTCGGAATTGCTTTTTGTATTTGGAAAAAAAATTGACTATTGAAAGGTAGCATATAGTAGTATAGGTGTTTAAAGTACATCTGGATTGTCGGAGTTGGCAATTGTGAAATTAATATTAATTTAATGTTAAGTAATAGTCACGTTTGTTTTTAAGGATAGTTGAAACAGTTGCAAATTTATTTACGGGGGAAAGTAAAAGTATTTGAAATTAATGTACTGTCAAATATTTCAAAATTGGCTTTTACTTATCAAAATATACCCGGATTCTTTATTAGACACTGAAGAATTGGATTTTGAACATTTTAAAAAATTTTATTTTCAGCTATTTAACGTTTGGTAATGGGGAATACTATATAATATAGTCTAAGAGCCAGCGTGTGGCAGACTTACGGTAGTTTAATAAAGCCTATATTTTCTCAATTGACTCTCTCTCTTATACCGGCTGTACGTAAAGTGAAGGTTCACTATGTTCAGCGGAGGTCCCTATGGATTTGTTGAAGTATCAAACATGTTACAAATTTGACCTTGCTCATTTTAATATTAATATTGTCACGGACAACTGAATGTTACCTT